>PVIY010029157.1:0-32338 GCA_004026745.1 Myrmecophaga tridactyla
AAAAAAAAAAAAAAAAAAAAGATACAATGATAGTCAAAAAAGGGCAGATACCTCTCCTCATGGTGGTTATATAGTAGGATCAGCAAAGGTTTTTACCAAATTTAGATTTTATAAAATCTTAAATGGGAAGATTGCTTCTCTGAGGGACACAGCTGTAGTAAGTAGCTGCTTATATCAAAAGAAATTCTTCCTAATTGAATCATGGATTAATAAAGTTTACAAATGCTTAAATAAAATACCATGAGTTAAGCATAGAATGGAGGCATCATAATTTAATGGAAAGATTTTGGATTTATAATTAGCACACATAACTTTTAAATGTGTTTCTGCTACATTTTAAGTGTATTTCTACATTAAACTTACTTAATCTTTCTGTACCTAAGTAAAATGGGACTGTTTATGATGCCCACCCCACAAAGTTTCTCTTTGAGAATTATTCGGATGTATATTGAGCACTTTGTAGGTGCCAGACTCTGGTCTAGGTGCCAGGAATATAGAAGTGATGATAAAAAGCTGAGACCAAGTAGGCCACAGTGGCTCAGCAGGCAGAGTTCTTGCCTGTCATGGCGGAGACCCGGGTTCAATTCCTGGTGCCTGCCCACTTTAAAAAAAAAAATCTCTGCCCTCACAGAGTTTCCTTTCTTGTTCTAAGTGTCAAATTTAGAAAATCTAAAAAAGCAGTGCCCAAAGTGTAAAGTAGTGTGTAATGGTAGCTATATTTTCTTAAGTCAGTTGTATTAATGCATTTTGTGATTATTATTTTACACTGCATATCATTGTCATTGCCACAATTTAAAACTTATTATTTTCCGTGTATTTACTACATATGTAACTGTGGCTCAGCGGCAGAATTCTCGCCTGCTATGCCGGAGACCCGAGTTTGATTTCCGGTGCCCACCTATGCACAGAAAAAAAAAAAGTAACTAATATTAGTATACACTGGGATTTGTACTAAATACTTTGCTGTACTTCGTTTAATATTTACAATAGAAAATGAGATGTCTAGGCTTATTTTAAAGATGAGAAAATTAAGGCAAATGACCGTTAAATCATTTTTCCAATGGTAATCAACAAAGAAATGATAAAGAGGGGATGCTAGCGCAGACAATTTCAAAACAGTTCTTGTCTTCTTAACCTTTATGCTATGCACACTCATAATAGTTAATGTCGATAAATGTTATGACTACTACATAATAATACCAATAATTATATAACTCGTATAATTATCTATGTTTATACCAAGAGTCCCCAAGAGTCAGAACGCTTTTCTATAAAGGGGTAGATAGTAAATAATTTAGGCTTTGTGTGCCATATGTGTTCTTTGACAAATTTTATTCTTTGTTATGTTGGATTTTTTTTTTTTACAAGGCTTTAAAAGTAAAAATATTTGCATCAAAAGCCATTCAAAGACAGTTCAGGGATTTGATCAATAGGCATAGTTTGCCAAAGTCTAATGTATATTATTTTATATTAATGGCAATGGAAACAGCTGTTAATATTTATTAGAAATATGTTACTGCTTTTATAATGCCTTTTCAATGTGTAAAAATTAATTATGCAAAATGTCATTCATGATGTACTAATTATCTCTATATCTGTTTTTAGAAATATTGTTCTTATTGAGATACTTATCAGATTTACTTGAATTAAATTGATTCAATTGAAAGGAAAGAAAAAATCATACCAAGGATATTTAAAATTTTAATTTGTAAAATTTTAATATTTTAGCTGCATAAAAGTACCTTCTTCAAGAAAAATTTCAAAATTTCATCTTTTTATGGATACACAAGAAATGTTAGCAATATTCTGGAGTATTATTTGTGGTAGATACAAAGCAATAACTTAGTGGTATTATTTTTTATTTCCTATTGAATACACTGTAATTCTCAGCATTTGAAATAAAGAGGAAGTATGTCCATGTTGTATATATATTTTATTTAGCTTATAAGTCATCTAAAGAGAAGATTTAAAAACTACTAATAATAATGGCTTCTCTCTAGGATCCAAAAGATTGGGAAGAGCATTGCTCTCAGCCTAACAATGAGTAAGAATTGGATAAACTACAAAATTGAAAATTTCCCTAAACCAATCAGAGATTGAGGTAATAGCATAACCAAGCATCTTGAAAATCAATACCATGTAGCTACCTACTCTTCAAAGAGAGATAAGACATTCACACTTTTTCACCTAGGCACCTGCCATGAAAGGAAGAGGCATCAACTGCCACGTAAATAGAAATCAGTTAATATGTTATGGAATTGCTAAAAGTAAAATGTGGGTTAATGTCAGAGTATACTACTTAAGGAGAGTGACAAGGCAGACATAACAGGAGTTCATAGCCACTGGTAGGCTCTTTTCAAGGGACCACCAGTGAGACTGGGGAGAGCCTTCTTGGGAAGTTCAGACATGGAAGAAGGTAACGGTCATTGCCCTGGAAAAAGTACTAACTCTTAAACCCCTGACCAGATCTTTCCCTCAAATAGAGCAGAAGTTTTATTCTGCTAGTGGTGGTGGTGGTGGTGGTGGGAGTTGTGGGGGGGGGCAGCTGACCCTGTCACTTTTCATACCTAAGTGCTCAGGGAAAGAATCTTTGTTGCTGGGAGAAGAATGTAAGGGGAAAATCCTCTAGACTTTGGAGGAAAGGAGATAAGAAACAGCCACAAGCCCATCAAGACCCTCGAAAAATTACCCTTTGCCATTCTCTTCTGCTAGGAGAGGGTTCACAACTCCAACACAATGGTTCTGTAAATATATTTGTTGTAACTGAGGGAAAGCAGACTGAAATCAAAAGTAAGCTTGTAACTTGAAAACAGGCCCCACACCAACTACTGTTTAAGTGCTCGATGCAATTTGTTTGCTTATTTAATCATAAGCTGAAAATATGACCAATACACAATCACCAGGTCAGGATAAACAATACATCTAAAGGTAGAGCATATCAGAGTCTCTGAAGTCTCTCAGCCCAGGAACCACTGGTACACAGCTGAATACCCTTTGAGGAGGGGACTCAAGAGGCTGAGTTATTAGAGAATCCAAAGCTAAAGGTGGAAAGTTCTGGTCTGACCTCAGGATATCAGGGAGAAAATCAGCAACTCTCTCAGCATGGGCAGTCAGACTGTTGTCAATCTGTGTCAAACTGATGCTTGCCAAGCAGCATCTGCACTGGATTTTTATAAGAATTGCCAATCTGGACGGCATTAAGCCACTCCATATAATTTCTTTGCAGAAATGCCTGGCTATCACTTATTACAAAAACATGTTTTGCTCAATTAGTTTACATTCTATTTCTGGTCAACATATTTACAAGTTTGGAGGCTTTTCTCAATTTGTTTAATTCTAATTTTAGTCAACATATTTACAAATTTTGGGAATTCAAAATCATTAATATCATTTCAATACAAAACACCATTACTGCTATAAGACAGTATTTGGCTGCTATAATGAGGAGGGGCAGTAATGCTGAGAAAACACCACTACTGAAACCAAGGAACAAGGGGCCTAAGAAGCTAAAGTAGGTTAAGAAAGAATATATTCTGCTTCCCAAAATAAGTACCTAAATAATTCACGAGTCAAGGAGGGAATCATCAGGGAAAGTAGAAAATATTTTGAAATGAATGAAAATGCAAACATGACATATCAAAACTTGTGAAATGCTACTAAAACAGTGCTTAGAGAGAAGTTTATACTATTAAATGCTTATTTTAAATTTGAAAGAGAGAGCAGGTCACAGTGGCTCAGCAGGCAGAGTTTCCGGCTGCCATGCCAGAGACCAGGCTTCGATTCCTGGTGCCTGCCCATGCAAAAAAAAAAAAGAGGATTGTAAACTAATAACATGGCTGTCACCCTAAAAAATTAGAAAAAGAAAAGCAAATTATACTGGATGCAAGTAGATAGAAACAAAACAGAAGGGAGCTGAAATTAATGAAATTGAAAATTTAAAAAAAAAACAGAGAAAATCAATTAAATCCAATGCTTAGTCTTTGAAAACTTTAACAAAATTGATAAACATACAAGATTGAATAAGAAGGAAAGAGAGGGACAGAAATCACTAATATCAGCAATAAAAGGGGAAGCATCACTACAAATACTACAAACATTAAAATGAGAGATTGTTATATACAACCTTACACCAATAATTTAGATAATTTAAATGATTTGGAAAAACTCTTTAAGAGACACAAATTAGCAATATACCCTCAAAAATAAAAAGGTAATCTTAGATTTATTAAAGAAATTGGAATACTTGCTTAAATATTCCAAGAAATTTGAATATTGCTTTGTGGACTAATTCCCGCAAAGAAAACCATTTAGCTAAATGGCTTCAGTGGTGAATTCAGTGATTCATTTAAGGAAGAAATAATTCTGATTCTATACAAATTATTCCATTAAATAGAGTAGAAGGGAGCACTTATTTTATGAGGTTAGCATTGCCCTGATACCAAAATCAAAGAGAAAGAGAGAAGAAAAAGAAAGAAAACTTTTTTTTTTTTTTTTTTACATGGCAGGCACCGGGAATCGAACCTAGGTCCTCTGGCATGGCAGGCAGGCATTCTTGCCTGCTGAACCACCGTGGCCCACCCAGAATACTTTTATATATTAGCACCATTCATGAACTTAGATTCAAAAAACCTCAACCAAATATTGGCAAATTAAGTCCAGCAATCTTAAAAAAAAATAATTAGCATGATCAATTGAGTTTTGTCCTGGAAACGCATGATCGAATCAATGTTCAAAAATTATTTTTTTAACCATATCAACAGATAAACCCAAAACCTTATATGGTTATCTTAATAGATGCAAAAGAAGTACTGACGAAATTTAAAACAAACTATGGAAAAAAATAAACTTTAGGAAATTAAGACACAAAGTAAAGTTCCACAGTTTGATAAAAAATAAATAAGCCTATATCACACACCATGATTAATGTCAAAACAATGCACTCCTCCAAATATCAGGAAAAGATCAAGAATGTCCACTTTCAACAATTCCATTCAACATTGTACAGACCTCATTCCAATTACAAGGAGATAAGGGAAATAAACAAAGAACATATAGATCACATGGAAGAAATAAACATGTCTGTGGTCTCAGAGGACATAGTTGTCTACATAGAAAGATCCCAAAAGCACTATGGAAAAATACTAGCAATAAATGCTCAGTTTATCAGAATTGTCAAATACAAAATCAACATATAAAATAAATTGTATTTCTGTGAATGTTTGGATATTGAAAATAAACCAATTGCCATTTATGATAGCAAAAAAAACATGAATTACTTAGGTTTAACTCTAGCAAATTATGTATGAAATTTGTAGGTCTAAATTTTCAAAACATATATGGTACAAATTGAAGAAAACCTAAATAAGTGCTAGATTTACATCCCTATTCATGTATCACAAAACTCAATATCGTTTGATACAGTTTCTTCCCAGCTTTGTTTATAGATTCTACATGATTCCATTCCAAATTTCAGCAGGAGCATCTGAAGATATGTAGACAAGCTTATTCTATTCATACTACCTAATTATACTTTCTAACTTAAAGCAATGGTTATCTGGACTTTATGGTATTAAAAAAGGATAGTCACACATATCTGTAATGCAGAACAAAGAGCTCACATCTACACATATACAGTCAATAGATTTTCAGAAAAGAAGCTAAGAGAATTTAATGAAGAAAAGTTGACTGTTCAAAAAAATGGTATGAGAGCAAATGGGTATCTATATGACCAAAGGAAAAACAAAGAGGCTCAACATGTAACTTTGTAGTATTCCCCAAAATTAAACTCTAAATGGTCATAGAGATAATAGTGACTTCTAAACCTACAAAAGTTTTAGAAGAAAACTTAAGTTAGACTAAAATTTCTTAGGAAAGATGAAATAAGCATATATCATAAAAGGAAAAAGTCTATTGACAATTAAAACAATATTAAAAATAATCTTGCTCTTCAAAAACCATGGTTAAACAAATTTAAAAAGAAACCAGTGACTGGAAGAAAATGTACACAAAACACATATCTGAATATAATTTACGTAGAGGAAAACTCACTATACACACATACGCTTACCCTCACAACTCAGGAAAATAAAATAATACATTAGAGAAAATGACCAAAAGGTGTGAATAAACACTTCATTGACGATATTACATAGATGGCATATATAAGCACAGGCACAGATGTGCAACAACATTAATCATTAAAATTATAAATTAAAACCCCACTGTTAATGTTTACATACCTATTAGAATAGGCAAAACAACAACAACAACAACAACAACAACAAAAAAAACCCTGAAAATACTGGTTAGATTTAAAGTGGCTGGAATTCATCATTGCTAGTGGGAATTCAACATGGTCTAAACACTTGGGAAAGCAGTTTGTCCATATCTTAATGATTTAAACATACATTTACCATGTGATTCAATGATAACACTCCTTAGTATTAAACAAAAGTATAGGTATATTTATTTCCACACAAAACCCAGTATTTGAATGCATATAGTGGTTTCATTTATAAATGCCCATGAATAAATGAATGGATAAACAAATTGTTATGTGTTCATTCAATGGACTACTACAAAACAGTAAAAGAAAAAAAATCTGATGACTGGATTAATCATAACTACTTTATACTAAATTAAAAACACCTCTAAAAGAGTACAAACTCTAATTCCATTATTATGATCTGAGAAGATGAAACTATAGAGACAGCATACAAATCAGTGATTACCAGGGCACAGTGAGGGGCCTACGATTCACTACAAAAGGACCCATATGAACTTTTAAGTGATGGAATTGTTCTATATTTTGATTGTAATGACAAGGGGGAATAAACCTGACTTTAAATGCAGGGTATATTATACAGCCACATTGAAAGCAACATTTAAAAATCTAACATATAGTATGTAGCAAGTAGCACTGAAGAGTTGAAGTCTTGGCTGCTAAGCTTTATGTGATACCATTTATTTGGTAAACAAAGTTTATCAAATTGTGGTAAGGCATTTGCAGTTTTTCTACTTGGGTATGTGTATGGGAAGTATTTACTTATTAATTATTGATTAGAAATTAATTCCAAAAGTAAGTATAATCAGTATGTTATTTAAAATAAAATACTGAAGAGGACAATCAATAAAAACTAAACTGCATGTTCTCCTTGTAGAAGAATCTTATATAATATAAATTCCAGATGACTTATTTAACAGAAAAAAATATATCAATAAAATATACAGACCCATCACTGACCCTGATTTAGAATGATTGCCATCCAGAGTCTTGATTTACTCAAGGTTCTATCATCTAATTAACACATTTTGTAATAGCAAATGCATCAGCCTGAGAACATCATATCTTATCAGCCTGGATCTTAAAATATTTGTGATCAGATATGCATCACCGAAGACAGCGAGATGATTCATTTCATTATGCAGATTTCAATGTGGACAATTGTAAGAGCAATTTATGGGATATAATATACATTTTATTCAGCACAATATTTAACTAAATAATCATTTAAAACATGCATAGAAATGTTTTGTGAACAGTATAGTTCTAAAGATAAATATCAATATAGAATTATACAAACAAAATAATAGTCCTCCCAGTTTTATGACTGCTAGTTTAGGCAACGAGATGTGAAACGCAGAGAGGAAGTTTATTAGTTTATGTGATCTTAAGATTGCTTCTTTTGTGTATAGGAATAAAGCAGAGGATCAAGTCCCATTAGCTTTCAAATTTGTTTCTGAAGGGAAGGATAAGGACTGTGTATGTTACCTTGCTCTGCTCTGAAGTGTCAGAATCTCTAGCCACTTGATTTGTTCCCCTAACAGCCAAAGGACAATTCCTCCATCACTCAGTGCAAAGCACAAGATAATTACAGAACAGAATTCTGGAGGTAGCAGGCAAAGTATTGGCTCTTTTAAACCTATGCTTACCAAGGCAAATTTTTTTTCTGCACAAAATGGGAAATAAGGCCAGCATTTTTGAGGGGATAGCTTTCAAGGTAATGAAATATCTTACCGGCATATACTCAATTATTTATATAACTACAAAGAAACTGCAAAGCTGATTCTGATAAATCTGCTTTTGACTCCTCATTAATAAGAAATATGAAGCAGCCTACGGGGTCACCTTTTTACATAAAATAATTGATAGCTCTAAATTCACTGGCAGAAATATTAGATATTATCTTATTTGTATTTATTCTCAGTGACTTGCTCATATTAAGAGAGGAATTTATAAATTATATTTTTCTGATGAGCAAATATTTTAATAAAATAATAGTAAACATCTTCACCAAAATCCTGAAATAGTTCTAATTACATTTTGGAGTGGCTGACTACACCATACAGTAGAAAATAGAAAAAACAAAACAATTTCCCAAGTGCTTTCAAACAAAACAAACCAACAATCTCCCTAATCAAGGGTAAAAGCAATTGTACCAATAACAATTAGCTGCTTTCCTCTACTAAATATTATCACGCCCAAGTATGTTGAGTGAAATGGTAGAAATAAAAAGACAAATATTATCATCCCTCACTCACACGGACTAACTATAATGTACAAACTTGAGAGCATGGGTTATCAAGTTGGGGCATATTGTAAAGGGTCTTAGATTGTAAGCTCTTATAGCAGTCACATATATTCAAGAGCTGTAACTGTTATTTCTAAATGTTGATATACTGATCTATTTGAGTATAACCTGGTCATTCCCTGAAGCTTTGGGTATGTATCTGACACCTAAGACTCTGGAGAGCACTGAAGCTATGAAAGTCAACATTACCCCACACAGCACATACAGCACACAGAGCAGTGGTTTGACAAATGATCAGACTTCACCTAGAGATGTGAATGAGGCTAATTTGGATAGTGCTAAGATAAACAGAATATAAGGTAAAGGATGATATAGTCCATATTTTAAAGCTTCAAATTCTGTGTGAGATCAAAGGAAAGATATCTATTTGGTGCAAAATTCATATTTTGGGTAGTACATTATCTTATTTAACTTGTATGGTCAGTTTGTTTGAACATCATAATTACTATGGAATCTTGAATAGGGAGTGAGATCCTGGTGGTCTGCACAGGTCAGTGTGATGCCATGATATACCCCAGAGTAATTTGGGCAGAGAATAAAAAATCATTTGCGAAGTCCCTTGGGGGACTGGGAAAAAGGAGGAAATATTCAACTTCCACATCTGGCGAATTTCTGATAATCTCGCAAGCAGTGGGGACAACAACAAATTCTATAGGCTAAGCCCTCAATCTTGGGGTTCATCCTTATGAAACTTATTCCTTTAAAGGAGAAGCTAAGCCTACTTATAAGTGTGTCTAAGTGTCACTCCTAGAGAACCTCTTTTGTTGCTCAGATGTGGCCTCTCTCTTTAAGCTAATTCAGCAGGTGAATACACTGCCCTCCCTGCTACATAGAACATGACTCCCAGGGGTGTATATCTCCCTGGCAACATGGGACAGAAATCCTGGGATGAGCTGGGACCCAACATCAAGGGATTGAAAAAAGTGTTGACAAAAAGAGGGATGAGAGAAATGAGAGAAAATAAAGTTTCAGTGGCTGAGAGATTTCAAACAGAGTCGAGAGGTTATCCTGGAGGTTATTATTATGCATAATATAACTATCTCTTTTTAGTTTATGGCATATTGTAGTGGCTGGAGGAATGTACCCGAAACTGTTGAATTGTGTTCCAGCAGGCTTGATTCTTGAAGATGACTGTATAACTATCTAACTTTTACAATGTGTGCTTTATAACCTTGTATATGATGCTTCTTTTATCCAGGGTATGGACAGATAAAAAAAAGGATAAAAAATAAATAATACAGGGAGATAAAGGGTAAAAATTGGTTAGATCGAAACACTAGTGGTATATGAAAGGGTTGGGTAAGGAGGATGTATGAGTATTTTTATTTTTGTTTCTTTTTCTGGAGTCATGCAAGTATTCTAAAAAGCAATCATGGTGGTGAATAAACAACTATGTGTTGATATTGTGAGCCACTGATTGTATACCATGTATGGACTGTATATGTGTGAAGATTTCTCAATAAAAAATAAAATAAAAATGTGCATGTCCACATAAAGCATTGTGCAGAGGTCATTGCTACAACCTATTTTGAAACCAGTTGAGTCAGTCTTAGAATGTACTTTGGAGTGCAGAAGGAGGGCATTTGCAGTTATTCAGAGTCCATTGGTATACAATTAAGTCAATTGCATCTGTCAGTAATGGCTCATCTCCTTCTTGCATATAAATACCACTGTATTGGTTAAATACTATGAAATGACTAGTTGACTGAAATGCATTTGCCATGCCCATTTGGTTGCAAATACCAGATACAAATAAACATTGACAAATGCCCCTTGTCCATTTTTGAAGATCGTTTAATGTCAATAAACTGGAAAAAGTGAAAATCTGATACCTAATGGGGCAATGTATGAGTTTACTGAACCCACTCCATTCTTAATAAAGCTTGTTACATGTCATCTAACTCTCTTAGCTCTATTCTGCAATGATTCCTTACAACCAAATTATTTCCCAAGAGCACTTGGTTTATGTATTGATTTACTAATCCTAATTAGCATTCCAATGATGCAAATAGAACATGTTATAGTTCCTATTTTATATATGAATAAGCTGAGAAATACAAAGTTTAACCATGAACAAAGCTCACACCCTGATAAAGGGTTGGAATTAAATTCCATGTTAGTTCCTTGTTCTAACTTTGATTACCTTTTCCTATAAAATAGCTAAGGTGCTAAATAAATCACTAAATCCTCTAAGTCATTACACTGAAATTCTCTATGTTGTATTCCTGGCAGCATACAATTTTGTTAACCTTCTTTCTTCTATTAAAATACCATAAATAGGCAGACAAGGGTGGCTCAGTGGCAGTGTTCTCACCTGCCATGCCGGAGACCCAGTTTTGATTCCTGGTGTCTGTAAAAGAAAAAAAACAAAAAACAAAAACCATAAATAATATTTTCAGAATGATTTGGAATGAAAAATTTAATGTACTGGGATTACAAATAATATTTAAACATAATTTCACTATATACTAGCTCACAACTTCATCTTTGTTAACATTTTGAAAAGTAAATGATAAAAATAAGCTCTTTAAAAATAATTATCCGTGTATACCTGCATGCATTTTCAGGGACATGTTAAGTAAACTTGATAGTTATTTAGCAAGTAGTTTTTATAGATAGATAGATGGTGTTGAGGAAATATAATTAACAACAAAATCTTCTCCCAACCCTGAAAGCCTCTCCAAAAATGTACAAGATGAAAAAATATATATGAAAGCATTAATATAGAATGTGATGCATCATAAACAATTTGCAAAGAGATAGCAAAAATGTAAAGAAAGTTCACCCTTTTTTACATGGTTAAGGAGATATACCCCATTACATACACATTCTCAAGATATTTTGGATGTCAGGTTCCATTTAGAACCTGCAGCCCCCTGAAGTTTATCTTAATCCCTTCCCAGGAAACTGGAAGACAGAGCTGATATCTTCTTCCTTGTGAAGAGCTTCTTTGATGAAACTTACAAGAAGCTTACTCAACATTTTACTTATACTTACATTTATATACATCTTTAAATAAATGAAAAAATTTATAATTACTGTTTTCAAAAGTAAATGCAAAGTGAGACAGCAGGAAGGAGGAAGTCATTTCCCTTATGTTAAAAGTCCTTTTTTATTATTTTTTATTTTAAATTTATATTTGATCTTGGAAACCATCGTTAGATAGAAAGGTTATAGGTAGAGAGATTAGATAGGTAGATAGATAGATAGATAGATAGATAGATAGATAGACAGATTCCCAGTTCCTTCAAAAATACCATCCCATTGCATCTGTGTTTTAAGTAAAGTGTAAATTCTAGTTAAAATATATACTAGCTTAGCTTTTGTTGCAAAATAAGAATTTTTTGAGAACTAAAGTCTTGAAACTCAGATGGTTTTGTGTTTTTAATTGTAAATAGAATTTCAAAATTTCAATCTTATATCAAAAGCAATAATGAAAGTTTGATTTCACATTTTTCCTTTAGAGCGTTTTAGAGAAAATGTCAGATATAATGCCATGTAAGTTTTTCCCAGCCTACGGGATATGTCCGAAGTACTTCAAGGACTCAGTAGAAGGACAATACAGAGAGGAAAAAGCAAGGGACTGCCAAGTCAGTGATTTCATTCCTAAATCCCTATCATCAGGATATGTTTGCCTACTTTGTAGTTGGAATATTTAGCCAGAACAGCCTTACAGAGAAGCCCACACCAACATGCCCTCGTCTCAGAAAGCGGGTGGAGGTTTGTCAAGTATTTAAATAGAAAAACAGAAAGTAGGCCAAGGTTTTGTCACCTGCTTTCATAGATTTCCCTTGTCTGCTTATTTCATGGAAATAAATGCAGAATTTTTCATGCTACTCAAAAGACATATTCATATGTAGCTATGAGTAGAAAACCAATACATATTCTAAGAGGTGGTAGCTTAACCAAACACTCAAGGAAGGGTGCGCTTCAAGAGAGGCACTTCTCTGCCAACTGGAGCCAAATTGGGGCCACTTCAGCTGAGGAGATGATACCAATCAAAGGGGGAGCTGGGGAGGTCACTGAGTCATGTGAATAACAGCCAATGTATGATGCCAGTGTTTCAAAGAGAGAGAGAGTTGTTGCTAAGCGTACCAGGCAGGAGACCAAACAGCTTATGGGCCCAAAAATCCAGGAATTGTACTAACTCTGATTATTATATAGTATTAAAAGATGGGTATGTTTTAGGATAATGAGTACAATGGCTCCAGACATTAATAGGAATGATTTATTTACTGAACATGCACAGATTGATTACATGCTTAGTCACAGAACATTTGTAAGAAAATGAAAGCCTTAATGCGATCAGGGATTATAATGAGGTGTAGGTCATTCATAAGTTAAAAAGTTTAAGTTATTGCACATGTCAGGCGGGTTAGATCCAGCTTCATCAGACTAGATAGTTTAGGAATTGGGGTGGGTGAGTTGACTCAAGTTTTTTCCTTAATAAACATTAGGAAACAATAGTTTAATAAACTAATAATAAATAAGCATTAATTAATAATTAATACACATTAGTTAATAAACATTGTCTTTACTAGTCATATGACTCTAAAGTTGAAAAGCAGGATAAAGGGGGTACAAGGTCAGTAAGAAGGTTTTTACAATGACAAGATAAAGGCTATATAGTTATAGTATCATTATCAAAGATCCAGGCAGCCAGGCCACAGTTCAGCAACCTCAGGCATTTATCCTTGGTCATTTAAACATAACATGAAAATAAGAAAAGATTCTGTATAATAATTTGGTAGATCATAATTATTTGTTAATTCTTAACTTTTGGTTACAGAGAGGGGGAACCATCAGGTTTCACTTAGACTTAGGTCACAGACACTTCAGCTTTGTGTGCCATCAAGACATAAAATATTTATGATAGGTAAGATGCAAAGCCATGGTGTCTGCCTTGGCACTGAGGACAGTACCAAAACCTTCTATGAGAGCAGCCCATAGTTGCCTAAACCATCCCATAAATCCCACTAGGACTAATGACCTCCCACAACATGCATGTTGTAATTCATCTATTTACACATTTAGTCTTAAATTGGAAGGAGGAAGCAGATGTTTTAAAAAATGAGCTTTCATCCACAAAGGACTGATTCTTAAAAATTCACATACCAAATGAAAGATAAATAATTTTTATAGTTTCAAAAAAAATTGCTTACTTTAATTTGGCATGTTTTTTCTTTACCTCTCAACCATAGGATTTTAAAGCCAATTGAGAAAGTATTGCAAGTGCTGCAACTGTTTCACTTGGAAATTATACTGTGCAAATTGGATATGATTCACCTAATGCTACAAATTCCAGCTGAACCTAATATTCCCATTTCCTTATCTGTAGACCTCACTTCTCTCCTGGAAACGTCATGTCCATATCTATGTCATCTACCAGGTATATTCACATTTATAATCTATAAAAATTGAGTTCAACCTTTTTCAAAATGAATTGATTATTTCTGCCTCTCTTCTCACCTAGCAAACATTTTTGTATTTGATAGCTCCTGCCTCTGTGATTTGCCCCATAAATTCCTCCCAATGGTTTACAGTGAACATATTCTGACATTTTTTCATTGTCACCCAAATTAATTACCCAAACTAATCATGAAAACTGTATATCTTTTACTATCCACTTGAAATATTACCCAACACTGTGTATTTATGTAATAAATACCCATTCATCATTCCTCTTCATCCCCACAGCCATTGCTTCACTTGGAGACATCATTTTTGCTGCAGAGGATGCATAAGGAATCTTCCTACTCTCTATTTGATCTTTTCCTTCTTCATATTTATTGAGGCTAATTTCTTGCTTAACAAAATCCTACTGTTTAAAGAATTAAGCCTTGACTCTTAGCTCCTAAAGAGGGCCTTTTAATGTAGCCCATTTGCATTTGTCTTTCCACTCTCACTTCCACTCCTGAGATAGGCTATAGTCTAAACAAACTGAAATATTTGTGTATTTAGGCATGCTGCTTCTTTGATCGGAATGTTTTTCATATTCCTGTGCTCTGCCTGAAAAATATCCCTTGCTATTCAGCTCAAATGTGACCTCCTCTCTATAATATTCTTTGTTCTCTCTGTGATCTCATACTGATTAATCATACTTTTATAGTTTATGATACACTATTTTGCAATTGATTGTACAGATACAAAAATATTTACATACATATTTGGAGTACATAATATTCACTGGACACTATTTTAGTTGTTAGGGGTATAGCAATTAACAAAACAAAGCAAACAGCTCTTCATTGAGTTTATATGAATGATTTTCCACTAGAATGATTCCTAGAGGATGGGCCTGTAGACAAGGTGTTCTCACTTCACTATTACTGACAGCAGTATTCATCCTTATTATAGATTGTGTGAGTAAGGCATATTGCTTCAATGACTGACTGGTTGAAGTAATTTTATGTGTGTGCAGAGAGAGAGATACCAGGCCAGGCAGGGAAGAAGAAGAAGGAGAGAGAGAGAAAGCAGGGAGAGAGAGAGAGAGAGAGAGAGAGAGGGAGAGGGAGGTAGGGAGAGAGGAGAGTGAAAGAGAGGGAGGGAGGACGAGGAAGGGAGAAAAAGAGAGAAGCAATAGCTCAATAACTATGACTAAAACTGCCACTATAAACCTAGGCCCAATAAATTTAAAATTTTAACAAAGCTACTTTGGCCATAATGTTAAATAATCCAAAACATATTGGTTGCTTATATATCTCAATATAGTTAAGGCCTACTGTATGGTAAAATGAAAAAATATATCCCAGAGAACATATAAATAAAATTACCTTAGGAATTCAATATATTATTGTACTAACTAGGATTCTCTAGAGAAACAGGATCTGCAGGAAATATCCATCAAATATAAAATTTATACAAGTGTCTCATGCAATTGTGAGGATGTAACAGTGCAAGATCTGTAGGGTAGGCACGAGCTGGCAGCTCCAGAGAAAGTCCTCAATGACATCTCAGGAGAGACTGGCAGGTTGAAGCAGGAAGGGAGGTTGTCTCTTCTGAATCCTCTTTAGAGGCCTTCCAGTGATGAGATTAAGCATCACTCATTGCGGAAGACACTCCCTTTAGCTGATTACAAATACAATCAACTGTGGATGCAGGCAACATGATCATGATTTAAGTCCATGAAATATCTTCACAGCAGCAGACAGGCCAGCACTTACCTGACCAGACAACTGGACACCACCAGTTGGCCGAGTTGACACATGACCCTGACCATCACAATTATAAAAATATTTTGAAGCTGGTCAAAACACATTTGGAAGTCAATTGCATTTTTATAGAAACTATATATAATACTAGAGATCTTTGTTGACCTTATAGATAAATGTAGCCAAATTTACTAATATGAAATAGAAAACCTCAAAACTAATTTGTTTACACATTTAAAATTCTTGATGTTTCTCTGGATGTTATGTGGAGAGACAGATATGGAAATTAATATATAGACAGATATAATGCAAATGTTTGTATGTGTATATAAGAGACTCTTTATATCTATGAAGCTGTATTGAATGTATTGCTGTATCTTTATCTGTGATATCAAAGTATAGAGAGCTACCTGCTTGACTATAAAAATATGTCCTTTTCTAAGGGAGATAATCCAGAGATCAACTTTGAGAACTGAGAAAGGTGGTTCTAATATAGCATTTCAAATTTCTTTCCAATAAGACAGTAATTCATAATTTAGCTCCTTTTGGATAAAGGCCTCTAGGTAAGTAATAATACATGAAAATGCACCTCTCAAACAATTCATTTACATTTATGTGTGTGTTTGTGTATAAATTTATTATATCAGTTTCTCAGATAGGCAATTTAAAATAAATAAATAAGACCTAATAGTTTCAACTAAATTTGTAAAATAATCCTACTTGGACCATTTTGCCCATATGTACTCTTATAGGAGATAATAAGATAGCATTCATATGTTATATGCATATTTATTTAGTTATAAACTTACAATATATTTATTTAGAAAAGTTCAAAATGGAGAGAAACACTACTTTTACATAATCATAAAACATTAAGATTTAAATAACTGCTACTATATTGCTTCATGTTCATTTTACAGACTTTCCATATATGTTGGGAAGCATTTTATTTTCTGATATTTTCACTTGCCACTTTTGTAAAGCTATCTCATAAAATTAAATGTGGTGAGCATTGACTATTATCCTTTTAAAATATCTTTGCCATTTTAATTGCTTTTCCATCCTTATATATGTGCTGAAATTTATATGTGTCCTCCAAAAATTCTTAAAATAGTCCTCTGATGGATGTAGATATTGCTATCATTTGTCACACTGAATATTTTAAATATATTTTCAAAATTGGTATGACTTTTGTTTGGCATGACCCTAGTTTTTTTTTTTTTTTCCTGTATTCATAATTGTCTGTTTAGTAAGTTCAGGAGAAGTGTCTGTTCTTAGACCAACATGCTGTCCAATTTTCTACTGGTAGAAATTTACCAGTATAAAATCAAATGTTTTCAACAAATATTGGTGAATACTCAATAAGCAAATTGTTATTCTTTTCAAGCCTTATGGAGTTATTTTCTTGTTGTTGATCTCACAGTGTTTAAAACTGTTTGAGTTATATTAAAGCTATACTGATATTGGGCGGCTGCCGTGGTTCAGCAGGCAGAGCTCCGACCTGCCGTGCTGGAGGTCTGGAGTTCGATCCCTGGTGCCTCTTGCCCATATGCAAATTAAAAAAAAAAGCTATACTGATATAAACTATTTTATTAGTTACTAGAATATATGTCATCTTTTAATCATATTTTTCTTAAAGCTTTATTTATATTATCATAAAATCAAACACAAAACATAAATTATGTTCATCTTCAAATATGCCCTTCTACTCAGCAATGATTGGATTATTATCTGGCAACCTAAAAAGAGACAGGCTCTCTCCTTTTAATATATATATTTAAACCTGAAAGATGTGTTCTTTCAGAAGCTAAATTCAGTGTCAATAAACGTGATTTTTAATTTAGAACCTGTAGTCTGTAGATTTTTCTCTAGAATCTAGCCTAGCATAAATGTTAGTAATAATTTTTCATCATAAATCGTTATCTACTTTTTCTGAATTTTTACAGGTTTTTTAAATAGGTTCTCCTCGAAAAAGTTCAGAAGCGACAGTAAGAAGACTTGAAAGTTGACATCTTGAGCCTCTGCCTTCATATTTCAGTACTCTTATATCATTGGGATGTCTAAAGATAAATGGAAATAAAATGGCATCTTCCCCAGCACTGAAAAGCCAAAAGATAGCATCATCAGGAGCTAGAATATTTAAGTGCTTACTGGAGTATATAAGGCAGATGGGTTTCAAGTTAGGGGAAATTTCCTTATTTCAACAAATGCAAAGGAATTCCAATCTGGGGTAAGCTTGCATTTTGCCAAGAAAACCACAGAAAGACTATAAGGTCAAAGCAGCCATGTTTCAAGCAAGCATGAACATTCAGGGATTTACTGAAGACTATATAAAATAATTTTGAGAACCCTAGAGGTACTTTGTACATAGTAGTCATGTTCAGTTGCCATTTGCTATCCACAAGGTATTGATTGAATCACAAAGTATGACTCAAATGATTCCTAATGTGAGTTATTGGAACACAGAAAGAATTGATACACTGTCCCTTCTAACTTTATGCAACCCCAAATAACAAGGAGAAATATAACTTTGCAACTTTGTAATGGAACACATTGATCTCACTGTCTCTCCTCTAACCCACAGATATTTAAGGCTATGATGCATTTCTATTAGCATTGCACAATATCCCATAATAGACAAATGTTGAGGGACAGCAAATGTCAACCGGTGTGTGATGCTGAGTACAATAACAAAACTGGAACCCGAATTAGGAGTTAGGAAGAAAAAAACAATCAGCAATTGACAAAAGAACAATTTACTCTTGTTTCTAAAATGTCTTGGTCCAAATTCCAAATTCATGTCTGTCCCTTCTTGGGGTTTCCTTATTTGCCCTTTACTAGGACGATGGCTTATAAGGTGCCCGTATGTGGCATGAAGAAGAGGGAAAAAATGTGTTTCAGTAATTGAAAAGAAATAAAGCCTCTTTTAAGAATGAGGTAACTGAGGAAGCATGAAAGTTGGCTCTTCGGAAGATGAGGATTATTTTGAGGAACTAGAGGCGATCATCCTATGAATCATACTTCATTAAACAGGAGAAAACACCATAAAAACTTTTGCTTCTAGTCTCAAGCAAATTAAGAGTTATTATGGCACATATCACATATTTTTGCTATCAAAATAATTAGCTTTCAGGTTGAGAGAAGCATGTTTTTTATATTATAAACAACAATTATAATGCTTTGAAAGTTAAGAGAATTAAATTAGTGGTTGGACAATTGGGCTAAAATATTCTCCTAGATTTCGTGAAGGAAAGGGTAAATGAGAAAATATGAAAAGTAATGGTATAACAGTAACAGGTCTGAAGAAGAAGATAGTGAGTTAAATGCAGCAAACATTCCATGTGATTCTCAGAAGGAAGGAAGAAAGCGGAAGCATTTCTTGAGTTGAAGAAAGTCTTTAGCATCTGTAGAATAATAGAGTCCACAATAAAATAGATTAAATAACTAAAAAAAAACATACTTTTGCTTATTTAAATATCAAAACTTCAATCCAATGGATAAAATATCTATTTGGAAAGGGAAACATAAGAAATAATTTCATAACAGGTATCTTTCATTAAGAATGAACAAACAGATCAGTGGAAAGCTATCTACAAATATTTAACTTTGACTTTCATACATGTTGAAATTTCATACATTTAATACTTTGTCTTTAATATATGTAGGGAAGTTAAAGGCCTGATGCATTACACATTTTCCCCTCTGGAGTTCTGATCCAATTGGCAGACCCAAATGCATATACACATGGAGACCAAACTATCAGTTTCATCAGCTAATAAAATTTAGATTGGAGAATATGGTTTGATTTCTCAATATTGGCTTCATAAACAATCAAACCAACAAACGAAATATTGCTTGGAAGTTGAGGTATGAAAAACGAGATCAGAATTCATTCTTTCTGTAGGCAGCTGGGCTTCCAAAGAGAAAGACAGAGCTACTTATCCAGCAAGCCCACAATTTGTTAATCAGCTAATTACTTCTCCCTTGCAGAAAAACACAGAGCATGGGTAGAAGAAACCAGGAGTGTCATCATAAAGACCTATCTAAACAAGCAAAACTTAGAAAGCCAAGTCCTTACCTTTCAGGAAGAAAAAAAGTGGAGGTAAACTCCAGCCAATTAAGAAAGATAAGTGTGGGCTTGGGTTCACACATATACAAAATGCCTGAAACATGAGAAACATTGGTTAAAAAAAAATTCCAATGAAAAATAAATCATTAAAGTCTAGAGAAAATTTAAGGCAAATGTCAAATGCAATCTATGAAAAGTAGTTGTAGAGTGTAAGTGATAATATGATGACCTTATTCTAATATGGTTTCCAGTATCAAATAATTTAGCCACATTGTGAGAGATGAGTGAAGATGGAAGAAAAATGAAAGTGGGTTAGAAATAATTTTGTAACCAGACAGCTTAAGCAGTGACTGTTGTTTAAACAGATAAAATCTCACCTGCAAACTGGTGGAATTGCAAATACTTAAATTTGATATAATGTCAAACAAGTTTAAAAGTACATTTACATTTTCAATCTTCCAAGATGCATTAATATGAAATATAAAAACAGGTTAAAATGACTTTCATTTGTTTGTATGTTCATGTATGCATGTTTATGCATGCAGTGTGGTTTGTGTATCTTTCAGTGTACATATTCGTGTATTACTGAAGTAGTTCCACATAAAACAGTCATTGATTTTCTTTTCATAAAGAAAAAAAGCCACCACTTTCCTCTAATTATACATGTAAGCCTGACACAAAGTCTAAACATTTACCTCACATAAAATTTTATAAAACTAAAAGGATCACATTTGTGAAAATACTAAGGGAAAACATTTTCTGTTTGTTTTTATTCCTTCCTCTTGCTGGGGCTTTTAGATGCTTGATTTTGTTCTACCTCTCCTGCTGTGCAAGGTCCTTTTTAAAAATGCTCCAGGGTTAATTGGCCTGCAAACAATCCAATATGCACCAGTCCTGCTCTAGAATAAACTATTAACTCTTCTATTGCAAGGAATCTAACCAGTCCTTCACTTGTGCCTCAGGTATACTTCACACAGATTTAGAAATCATGGCCCAAATCCCCACAACTGTACACATATCAAGATGTTTCTATAGTTCTCTTGAATCCCCATTTGCTTATCTTAAGATGAAAAGTACATGGGCTCTCTTCCCAATGCACGACATATGTACTTAACAATCCCATCCAAAACTTTCTAAATCACCTCTCATGTCCACGAGGTGAATGAGGGTTAATGTTAGTCAAAGCAAATTTATAGTCTTTAAGATTTCCTTATATTGGTGGATTAACATTTAGCTTGGATATGGAGGTGCCTGACACCAATTATAGTGTGCCCAGTCTTTGGAAACTCAGCCAAAACTGAGAAAGAAATATCATCCATTTTAATATTCTCTTACTCAAGAATATCTGTTGAATAAATACTATTAGTAGAAATTTATATGTTTGAAATATATTGTTAATTTGAATTTTAAAAAATAATCTGTAGGAATTCATACAAGTGTAAGAAATATTGAGTTCTATGTCCCCATGACCACACCAGTTGGTTAATATATTATAAACCCTTTGCCAATCTGATAGGGATGAATGTTTACAATTCAATGTATTCATATATGTCTGTTTATATATTTGCATATATGTGTATATATATATATATGTGTGTGTGTGTATGTGTGTATACATATAGAGAGAGATTGAGAGATTTCAGAGAAACCATCAACACAATCAACAGTGTGAATATAACCAACGCCTCTAAAATTTCCTAGTGCCTCATTGTAATCACTCCCTCCTGCCCTCCTTTCCTTCATTCCTACTTTGTTTACATGCAAATGCCCGTACACTTTCTATCTCATATGTGTTTGCATTTTCTTGAGTTTACATATGTGAAAATATACAGTATGTACTCTTTTTTGTCATCTTTCACTCAGCATATTTACATTGAGTTTCACCCTTGTTTTTGTGTGCACCAACAGTTCTTTAAGTTGAGCTGCTAAGTTGTGCTCCATTGTAATGAATATTACACAATCTGTTGATTTAACAGTTAATGGACATTTGTATTGTTTCCTGTTTGTGACTATGAAGAATAAAGCTGCAATGAACATTTTTATAATGTTAGGACAATTATTTTCCTTCCTTTTGATACATATCTTGGAGTAGAATGGATTGGGCATATAGCCAGTATACTTAAATTTCTAGGGAACTGCCAAACTGGTTTCCAAAGCATTTGTAAAACTTTACATTCTCACCAACAACGTACAAGTGTTCCAGTTGCTCCACATCCTTCCCAACACTTGGCATGGCCACACCATACACCATTTTAGTAGATGCAAGTGGAATTTCATTGTGGTTTTAATTGCCACTTCCCTAATGACTAATGATGGAACATCTTTCCATACTTATTTGCCATCTGTATTATCTTCCTTTGTGAAATATCTATTCAAATCTCATGTGCATTTTCAACTGAGTTGTTTGGTTCCTTATTACTTCATTGTGAGAATTGTTTTTATATTCTAGATACAAGTGCTTTATGTGATAGCTACTATTTCATCCCATTCTATTGTCCTTTCATTGTCATTACAATGGGTTTGAAGAGCAAAACATCTTAACTTTGATAAATTCAATTTATCATTATTATTCTTCTATAGATCCTGCTTTTAGTGTTAAATTTCTAAATCTTTACCTAACAAAATCACACTGCTTTATTCCTAGAAGCATGAAAGTGTTAGGTCATATATTTAGGTCCATGATCCATTTTGAGTAATGTTATATATAATGCAAAGTATAGATCAATGTTCATATTCCTGTATTTCCTATTGTCTGACATCATTTGTGTGGAAAGACTCTTGCAGGTTTTAAATTTTTTTTAAATTAGAGAAATAGTAAGTTTACAGAAAATTCATGCAGAAATACAAAGTTTCCCACATTTACACCCTACACACAATGTTCCCTATTATTAACACTTTGCATTAGAGTGGTATCTTTGTTAAAATTGATGAAAAATATTATTATAATTATACTATTAAATATGGTCCATAGTTTACATTAAGGTTCATTGTTGGCCCTGATTTTTTTTTTAAGTCTTTATTTTGGTGACATATATAAAACTTAAAATTTCCCCATTTAGCCACATTCAAATATACAAGTCAGTGGTGTTAACTACTTTTATATTGTAGTGCTACCATAACCACCATCCATTGCCAAATGTTTTCCATCACCCCAATCACAAAATCTCTACCAATTACACTTTAACTCCCTGTGCCTGTTTGAAACTGTTATGTACTCAGAAAAGCCATGATTTACTCCTGAATCAATTTTGTGGGGTCAGACCTACTGTTTAGGGTAGGAAACTTTGATTGGATTGTTTCCTTTGAGATGTGACACAGCCAGTGGTGTGTATGGCCTTTTGATTAAATAGAGATATGACACCCCCCCATTCAAGGTGGGCCTTGACCAGTTTAAAAGAGTCCTTTAAAAAGGGAAACATTCTAAAGAAACCTCAGATGCAGATGCATGGAGAATAGTTGCTTCAGAGCTGATACAGACATGGATGTTTGATGATGTTTAGAGTGACAACAGAGAGAGTTGGGCAGAGCTGAGCAGGTGTAGCCATGTGCCTTCCCATGAGATGCCCAGCAAGCTGGGACCCAGAATTGTACCTTGGGTTCTAAGTGAAGCTAAGTGAAGGCCCACAGATGCTTAGAGAGGAAACCACTGGCATCAAAAACCAGAAGCAATGTATGGGAACAAGGGCCAGCAGATGTCAGCCGTGTACCTTTCCATGTGACAGACATTAACCTTTCTTGTGGTATCTTTTCCTGGATGACTTAGCTTGGATATTCTGCCTTAGAATTGTAAACTTGCAATGTATTCAATTCCCTTTATAAAAGCCATTCCATTTCTGGTATTTTGCATTCTGGCAGCTTTAGTAAACCAAAACATCCCTCATTCCCTAACTCTCCATCTCAGCCCCTGGTAATCTGTTTTCTAATTTCTGAGTCTATGAATTTGCTTATTCTAGTTATTTCATAACAATGAGATGATACCATAGTTGTTATTTTATGTCTGGCTTATTTTACTCAACATGATGTCTTCAAGGTTCATCTATGTTGTCATATGTATCAGAATTTCATTCCTTTTTAAGACAGAATAATATTCCATTGCACATATTTAATACATTTTGTTAAACCATTCGTCTATCAGTTGACATTTGGGTTGTTTCCATCTTTTGGCAATTGTGAATAATACCTCAATTAACATTGGTGTACAAATATCTGTGATTCCTTGCTTTCAGTTCCTTTTAGTATATGCCTGGAAATGAAATTGCTGGTCACATGCGAATTCTATTCTTACCTTTCTGAGGAAGTGCCACACTGTTTTCCATAGTGGCTGCCCCATTTTACATTCCAATAAGCAGTGAACAAATGTTCCTATTTCTCCACAAACCTATCCAACAGTTGTTACCTTCATTTCTAAAAAAATTTGAATACTGACCTACCTAGTGGGTATGAAATTGTGGTTTTGATTTTCTTTTTCACTGAAATGCTTTTACATTTTTGTCAAATTTCTGTCAACATGTATATGAATGTTTATTTCTGGGCTATCTTTTCTATTTTGTTGAAATACTGTCTAATTTATGCCAATTGCCACATACTGCCTTGATTATTATTGTTTTATAAGTTAGTGAAGTTCATTGTATATCCTTGAAATTTGTTCTTTTTTCACAGTTGCTTGAGAAGGCCTTTGCAATTCCATTCATAGAATCAACTTGTAAATTTGTCTCAAAAGTCTGATTGAAGTAGTTTTGAAAGCCTTGCTATAATTATGTATTATTATTTTTTGTATTATTATGTAATGATAATAATGTATTATTATTTTTTATGATTACAAAAAAATTCTTTACTTTAAATATGTATCTATCTGCTTCTAAAGTCAAACTGCATGGTTACTCTGTAATTTTTAAAGTAACATTGACAGAATTCTTAGAAAGTCTCAATTGTATTCAACCTGACAAAAATTTGAGATTTTCCAAATACCAACCCATTTGTTTCTTTAGATACTTATTCAATTTTAAACTTTCAGCATATTAATTTTTATTTATAATTAATCTTGTAATTTTCAGATATAAAGTTTCAATCATAAAAAATATTCAGCATTCATTGAATATTAGGAGTATCTTAAATAACAAATAATAATTAAATTCCTATGTTTTGGTTTCTGGAGCTATGAGAATAGAGTATACCAGAAATGGGTTGTCTTTTACAATGGGGATTTATTTACTTAAGATTTACTGTTCATAGGCCACAAAAATGTCCAACTCAAGGCATCAGCAGGATGATATCTGGACTCTGAAGACAGGTTGTGGCATCCTGGACACCTTTGTCACATGGAAGGGCACATGGCCAGTGGCTGTTGGCACTTGTCTCCTGGGTTTCCCTTCATGACCTTCTGTTTCTGGCTTCACTGGCATTCTCTCTGTTTTCTGTGGATCCTCTCTTCACTTCCTTAGGGCTTTTCTCTAAAATTTTCAGTGCTTTTTCTGTCTTTTATCCTCTTAGAATTGGACTCCAGTAAGGGGATTAAGAACCAGCTTCATGAGGTGTGTCACACCTCAGTTGAAATAACTTAGTCCAAAGGTCCCATCTATAATTAGTGTACACCCACAGGAATGGATTAAAAATGCATAATCTTTTCTGGGGTACAAAACAGCTTCAAACTACCACAGCCTATAAAATTCATTTTCACCCTGTACTCTCTGTGTGGGCATTACAAATTTTAATAAAATAAGAAAATTTTGTTTTATAGAAATATAGATGAGAAAATGTTTATGCAAATATAATAATCTTAATATTATAGAATATATATTTATCGATAAGTAAGGTTAAATTCTTAATTGATTTGATTATGCTTAAGATTATTTACAAAGAAAAAATATATTATTAATGCGCAGAAAATTCTAATAGGATAAGCATTGAACAGAAGAGTTCATTGTAATGATACCATTGGGCTGAAAGAAGATTTACTTTAAAGAAAAGATATTATTAATCTATAAATATGCTGCTGATAATGCCAATTTTGACTTTCAAAATTGCAATTTTATGTGGTTCAACTTTATAGTTTGATAAGGGAATTCATACAAAGTTGAGTTATGCAACTTGGCTCTTTGGCATTGGCTTGGTTTGGATGGGTCAGAATGACATGTGAATTGCAGTGTTTTTCAACCAGAATCAGACAGTTCCAAACAATACATCACAAGTCAGACTGTCTCTGAACTCACTGTTGTGGAGCCTCCAGCGTGGAAAGGTTCCTTGCTATGGTCTGGTTATTCCAGGTGATCAGTTGTTCTTCTCATGTAAACGCTGAAAACAACTCAAGGGTAATTGCCATTGCTTCTCTTTACCTGCTCTGACTTCTGCTTGCTCTTCTGTAGGTCTTATTCTGAAATTCTGTTTTGGGTATGAAAAAGGACATATGTCTAGATAGAGGAGAAATAAAAGGGCATTCATTATACCAAAATGAAAGTCCACCTATAAGGACAATCCCTCACTTGGACTAAACTTACCCTCTTGGAAGTGTTTTACTTTGTCTTGAGGTATATTGAACATTAAACAATGTTGACTGACATTGTGCTAGTTTTAAACACCACAGATATTAGAAGCTTTGTGTTTTGATTAAAGATTCTATTTAGCATGAAATTTATTTTATGCATTTTGAACTTCACCCTTCTTTTTGGACATTATACCATCCTTTAATGTATTTTGTAAGTTTTCCACATTCATAATTTAGAGCTGTTGCTGCTAGAATATCAAACTAAATGTTTTATTCCTAAAGTTATAAATTTGCCTCGAAGAAAGTTTGTGCCCCAGGCAAGTAGTTGTTACATGTAAGTGCTAGTTTCAGCAACAATGAAAACATCAAAATTTAAAAGAAAGAACTGATCCTTTCACCACAAGCGTAAGGATAAAGTACACTAATTTGAATCTAGAGTTCTGTGATAGACTGCTGTACTCCTCTGTTGAATTTATTCATGATAGGGATCATTTAAAGCTGAGTGGAAAACTAAAAATTATTTTAAAATTGTATTTGTACAAGCAATTAAGAGGTATTATGGTCACCTCCCTGAGGTGAAATGGATGCCCCAAGCAAAATATGGTTCAGATGAATACTTTGTCATCGCACCTGCACCATGGGGATATAATAAGGTTTCTCAGGGAGAGTAGGGCAGGCTCACAACAGGTTAAAAAATAGGGTAATAGAGCAGGGAAAGGAAAAAAGGAAACTGACTTGTCTTTTATCATGATTATAAGGTGGGGTTCAGGGAGGATTCCTTAGGGGTTTCTGTCATTTGAACTTCCTACTGGTGTCCAAGAAGGGCACATCTAGGCTTTTATCAGCTTCCCCAGAAGAAAAGGCTCTCAATCGTCAAATATCAAAAAAGTGGAGTCAGATAATCTGTTAGAAAAAGAAATGAGATGTGATATATACATTTGTGAGTTATATCTGTCTAAAATACATAGCATCCTTCCAAACATAGACTCAAATATATATGTGGAGTTTAGGGAGAGGCTCTGTTCCCTGTTCTTTTCAAGTTTTTAATATAATTTGACCCCAAAAGTTCCATTCAATTCTATGCTTTTACTGTAATTTCAATTTCTTTAAATAAATACACATAGAACACACTGTGAATATATAAAAAATAAAAAAGAACAATTAATTTGTATTTTTAAATCACTGAATGCAATATTCTCACTTAATAGCATGCAATATTGAAGTAATTATTTTACAAGTAGAAAACAAAAAAAATTTCTTGCAGTTTTATAAGTAATTTCTCTCAATAATAATATTCATTTATTCTAAATATTAGTCAAGGTGTTTCTCAGTTCCTTTAAAAATTGCATATGTTTCACTTCATTATCACTCCTTTGTGATAAAACTTATGTATATTTTATGTAATGTACAAGAATTATATTTCATGTAATCTTCAAATCCTATAAGTACTCATCTAAATGTATTCTTTAAAAAGTATATGAAATAAAGCTACTTTATTAAATCCACTGATTTAAAAGTCTACCTATACAGTTAATATGAATTAAAATTTTATTCTTCATAAACCTATCGAAGTTTTCAATTTGCTTACGTATTATACGTCTTGAACCTCATAAATATATTTATTTATGCAATGAGTTCTCTTTTGAAAACTTCTCTCTTTTTTTTGTAGGCAGGGGCCACATTTCATTCTTTTTCCATGTGAGTATCGCCTTATTGCAGCACCATTTGTTGAATATTTGCTGGTTTGGTTTTTATTTACTTGCTTGCTTGTTGGTTTTGCCTTGGAAAGCGCATGGGCTAGGAACTGAACGCATATCTCCTGCGCGGCAGGCAAGAATTTTACCACTGAACTACCCTTTCACCCCAAAGCTAATTATTTTTCCCAAAAACAAATTATTGTTAATAAGACAATTTATTCATTCAACAAACATAATGTAGCTAAATCCACTTTTACAGTTTTTCTCTTCATGAATAATAATTGTGAAACATGTTGGTAAAAGTAAAATCATTAAATTTATGGGATCTTTCCATAGCTAAAGGTGAGATAGGTGATAATCTGCACTACTATATTTATCTATGAATTGTAGTCAATATATTTTTCCCAGTACAGAAATTAGGAATATGTTTCATTAAAATACATTCTAGAAGATAGAATTTCTTTGCTAAATTAAGATCCTCTTTGATAATGACATACCAGTATTTTCCACTCATAGCCAATTTCTCCTTTGAAGGGATATTTTTAGAGAGATTACTCTGAAATTTAGTTCCTTCATTAATTCTTTGAGTGACATATATTTGTGACTTTTTACAATCTAACTGAAGATGAGCAGTTGCATTTAAAATGAATGAAACATGACAAGACAATGTTAAGAACATCTTCTTTGATTTTGCCAGATATTCTGAGCTCAGCAAAGGCTAAAAGCATTTGCTTAATCGGTCTGAGTCTCAGAGATATACCTATATTTACTTTAGTAAAACTTCAATGTTTCCAAATATCTCTTCCCTCCTTATTTTTTGTTCCACCTTATAATGCCACATTTTACTAAATTGATATCCTAGGTCTCCTTACCTGTCTTTTTTGACATATGTTGTAACAGGAGCCCTGCTCATGCCAGAGTCAGCTGAGCCCCTTTCCAGCTTTGGTGCTCTGCTCAAGGAAATAATTGAGGGACAAGAGGGGCCAGGAGTGGTTAGTAAAGTTTATTAAGAGAAAGAGAGGACACATTAAAGAAATTAACATAGACATCTTCAGGGTAGAGACATTCACCAAGTAGACTGGGTTAGCTTGTTATAGGGAGGTTGTCAGTGATTGGTTTTTCACCTTGACCTTTAAACATCAGGTGGTGGCTTCTTTGTTCCAAGAGGAGATAGCTATCTGTGCTTGTAGAGCTCTGTCAAAAATTGGTGTTTGGGCAGATGTTTAACAATTTTTATCACTCCATGCTTTTTTGTCATTAACTAAGCATCTGCTTCAGGCCCTTGATTTTAAAGCTTTTATGGTTTTATGGCATTTGAGGCCTTTAAGGGCCATTCTCGCTCTAGGGAGTTTACAGGCTGCATTAATTCTTTTGCAGCTGAATAGGAAACCAAGAACCTGCAGTTGTCCTATTCTATCCTACTTCAATTTCCACCTTAAAGAGTTAAATCCCCTTAATCTTAAGGGGACATTGAAGGATGAGTTTTTTCATGTTTTTACAGTGTTGAGAGTGTACAGTAGAAATATGCATAATTGTTGATTAAGTTGGAAGATCTGATGTATACTGGAAAATGCAAAAATATTATGTTCCAATCTGCCCCATCTCACAACTCTTAAAATATCACTTCTATTTGTTTTTAAGTGAAAGACCTGGGGGCAAAATCCCAGGCCAGTTTACATGAATAGTCCTACCATGTCCTCTGTGTAAGTCCCTGAGTACAGGAATGGGAGGTTATAGGTCTATAGCTTGTGACATTGAGAAATGAAATTTTAACAGCATTTGGGGGAGGCAAGTATGCTCTGGCTCACTTAGAGCTGCTTTTCCCCCTGTCCATTTATTTTGCCATATAATGATGTTCCAGTCACACTTAAATGTGGACAGCTATATTATGTGCTGGCACACAGCCAAATAAGAAGCATTATGTTTTTTAATACACAGAGGAATTCTGGTGCTTAGGATGCCTTCAGCAACTATTCAGATTTAGCCATTCCAGACAGATGTCATGGATGGGCAGGTCATGTCTAGATATACTCTGACAATAGAATTAATATATAGAACAGAGAGGGAATAGTTATAGACAGAATTAGTTTAGTTGCCACTTTGGGGGACATAGATGATTAAAAGTTATCATCTAATTACTCCAGTTAACTGAAGAAGTGGAAGAATATTGGAAGAATGTTCCATGGGAGGCTAGAGCTGGTGCATCTGCAGCTGCAGCTTAATCAAGAAAGACAGATGAACTCAGAAGAAGCAGAAAAGAAGCCTAGAGGCTTAAACATAAATGTTTAGTGGGTTCCTAAATGGGAATTTTTTTTTAACTGAATAAAATTGTTACGGACCTTAGTGAACATGTAAACACTTTAGTTAAAACAGAGGATCAGTTTCTTTTTTACATTTTTACAAGGTTTATGTTAATTAATGGGTTGAACATAATTTATAAAGTTGCCTTGCTTCTTATTAAGGGTTTCTTTTTGTTGAAGTTGAATTTCTGTCTTGTAATTTACTGCAATCACTTTTAGAGGAGCATGTGAAACAATGTAATTGATAAGGAAATTTAGTTATTTTTGTGACAGATTTTTTAAATGATTAAAACTATAACTGTCAACACTAAATTGTTTAATATTTTGCAGATTAGTAATTAATAGTTTAGAAAATTTCTTAACTTTTATACCACTAAACAATTCTTATATAATTTATAACATTTTAAATGGCCTTAACTCTTTTTAGCACTTAATTTTTTACAAAGTGAAAGAACATATTTTTGCAACTATTTGGAATAAAAAGATATTTTTTAGGGTTTGACTTTGGGAAAGCAAAATGTTAAAGGTTGTTAGGTTTGAGACAGCATTTGGTCCTCGTTTAATCAAAGCTAAGGAAAAGACTTAGCTCTTTGAAAAATGAGAAGTTTCTTTTTCTTGAACAACTAAGGACATGCTAATGTTAACATAAGTTACAAAAAGTTATTTTGATAAACACAGACTTTTTACTTTTTATACCGATTAAGAAAAACTTTTTTTTACTAAAAACAGACTAATAATCCAAGAAAACATTGTCACTTTGACAGAAAATTAGATTTCAGTTTTGCATCAGTGTATCATTCTATGATACACCCATTAAATTTTCCTAATTGTGATCATAATTTCCTTTTCCATGAACCTCTGCAACTTCCCACATCCATTCAGGTTTTGTCCTTCATTTTCTTCTTTCTCATTTTGTAACCACCATTAATTTAGGAAGAATTTCTCTTTTTGTTTTAAAAAAACACAACCTCTATATCTTTTATACTTAAGTTACCGAAATAATTTCAGAAGCAGCAATCTAGCAAACATCTCACAGCATACAATTACCAATAAAGTTTAACTTGTCAGAATAATGCTAAATACTTAAAACACCTTAGTTAATGCATCTTGTAAAAGTAACATACACATTTTTTTACAAGGATTAATGGAACATATAGGTATTACATTGTTCTCTTAAAAATGATTTAATTTATGAAGGTATTTTGCTTTTTAAGTTTTGTTAAATCTTTTAGGTGTGTATCAGTTTTATGTATATGTCCAGTCTTGTTTTATATTTTGGTCTAGATTTATGTTTCAGTGGGTGGCCCTAAGAGTCACTGAATTCTTTCCAGTGACAAAGAATGCTCTCCTCAGGTGAGGACAAACTTAAGGCAAAGAACCTTTGCAAGGCAATTTGAGTTTCAGAAGATGAGACCTGGAGCACTTTTTTGGGGGGGGGGGTGGCTAAGAAATTAAGGATGGTGATGGCACATGTGAGGGATGCTTTACTTAAAAGACTAGATTAACAGCTCTTTCATATAATGAAGAAAGGAGTCAGTTTCTAAATACAGAAGAGCTAGGTCCTGTACTAGTGCTTTTTTTTTTTGGCATGGGCAGGCTCTGGGAATCGAACTCAGGTCTCTGGCATGGCAGGTGAGAATTCTGCCACTGAGCCACTGTTGCACTCCCCTAGTGCATTTTTAAAGAGACAAAGGGTGTACTTAAACCTTGGAGTAGGACTATCTATGTGAGATGGGTTGGGATTTTGTCCCCAGGCTTTTGCCACTTAAAAGCAAACAGAAAGGGAGAATCTGGGTATAAAAGTTTGCAAAAGAAAGCATCTTTTAATCAAGATTGAATACTACATAGTGGAGCTTGCAATTTCATTGAGGAGGGTATAAGGGTTAGGTAAAATAAGTCTGAGGGGAATGATGAATTGGTTTATAGCTTTAAGACCTTGCCCTAATTAGTCTTTTAAAATGCTTGCTTTGGCCAACAGCTTATTATTTGAATTTGAGCACTTAATGCTTTTAGTATGTCCCTTCCTAGAAGCAGGGTAGGACACTCTGG
>PVIY010029158.1:0-32285 GCA_004026745.1 Myrmecophaga tridactyla
TTTTTATTATACAGATGTCATAATTATAGGTGGCCAGAATATCTTTATCAATAATTATGGAATAAAAAAATAAGCCTATCAATTGGAATTTAGTTATTTATTTTGTTTACTAAGAAAACTTTCTACTTGCAGTGGTGAAAATAAAATAACTTGTAATATTTGCACTTATACATTATTTAATAAAATGATGTGAAATATGAAAAAAAAAAAAAAAAGAATTTGATTACTGTTCTGTTATCCCAAATGTTATGGAGCACTTCTTCTTTGGCACTATAATAATAACAATAACAATGATAATAAAAACTTGGAGTCTTCTCCTGATTTACCATTTCAAGTGTTCTAGATGTTTCATATTCACCCAAAGCAGCCCTTCCCGGCTGCGGAGCATATCACACATGTGTACCACAGTTAATGGGGAGGCTTGACGAATGCGTGCAGCTCTGTACTGATTTGCTTGTTTGTTCTTATAAATGAAAGCACTTATTCCCAGCATAAAACCACTGTCACCCGCTTGTACTTTGATACGCTTTCCTGAGTGGGCAAGAACGAGCGGGAGCCCAGCTTGGGAGCAGGCAATTGCACATAATCCCAGGTCTGCCCATTGAGAGGGGGTGGAATGGGGGGGGTGGGGCATTGTTGGGCCATTGTCAGCCCATTCTGCTCTGGTGGGGGAAGGCTGACAAGTCTGTCCTGGAGTGTGATTGCGTCCGTGAAAAAGCATTTCAAACCTCGCTCTAGTCTGGCCTTTTACTAATAATAGTTGCTTTTTGTTGCACGTTCCCAGGTCTTGTGCAAAGTTCGTGTCCTGCGGTAGCTCGCTTAATCCTCTGACATGGTACATCAGTGGCTTTTCATTAAAAAGATAAACTGACAGGAACGAGCATTGATTTCCCAAGATCTATGTTGTCTTCTCTCTAATACTCTGTCTAGGCCCAAGACGATTTTATTTTCAGAATGTATTTTGTAAAGCTGCACAAATGGGTTATTGCAAAGCTGTAACATATTTTCAGGAAATGTCTGCCTAGCGTATACATTGTAGATTCGGGCCTTATCCCAACAGGATATTTCCTTTGATAAGTATGCATCAGCTGGAAAACAAGAGCATGTTTGGCTGTGAGTCAAGAGACTTGACTTTAGTTCTGTCTCTTCTGGTTACTGAGTGGAAAAGGAGAGGGTGTGGGGAACCAGAGGGTTTTAAAAATTTCCTCCTGCTTTACAACTCTGTGCACCTATAATGTTGGTTTTAAACAAGACCAGAAGATCAGAGAAGGAGTTGAACAAACTTCTTATCTGAAACTCTCAGTTTTTTGGCTCCAATGACTTCATCTAAAATCCCTAGATGGTAACAGGACGGTAAGCCACCTGCCCTGTTGGGCTCCGAGGTGACATCGTCATCTTCATGGCCCAGGGCTCCTTCTGAGATTCTTAGAGCAGATCATGAGAAACCTTCCTCTGTGAATCACCTTCCGTCACTGGGTGGCCTTGGGTGGCCTTTGGAAAGCAGCAGTAGCCCTTTGCCATTCCACTAACGCCTCTCACCAGCTGCCTGACCTTGGCCAAGTTCCACTTGACTCCCTTTGGTCTTGATTTCTTTATCTGGACAAGGTGGGGGGGGAGAGGGGGACGCCACTGAGCTCCCAATGCCACCACTGTGAAGGTGGAAATGAACTGTAGTTTGAAGCACCCACAGCAGTGCTGGTGCCTAAGAGAGTCTCCAGTCGTGAGCAGGACCCCCGGCCTCACCTGTTGAGCTGCTGTCCCACCCCCTGGGAGTAGGCATGGAGTGCCAGCGAGCAGCAGTGGGGCCTCTGGCTATGGCTGACCTTGGCCCCTGCTCTCCATCCCTGACAGCCCCTTCACATGCGACAAATGGAAAGAGAGTGCTTGAAGGGAACTGGCCAAGTATCCCTGAACACTGGCACTTACAGTTTTCTCTGAAGGCTTGTTGATAAACTGCAGGATGCATATGAAAGCCTGGGAAGAAGTAGGCAGCTTTTGGGGCCGCTTGATGCTTTATGTGGCTCAATGTCAAGCAAGCACTGTCAGGGGTGGGTTCGGAGGGGTCCAGCTTGCCGGGAGGTATTCGGGGCCCATGTGCCTGTCTGATACGGTACCTTTACCAGGCAGCCCTACAGGTAGAAACTCATTAATCTGAATGGGGACTCCATTTTGGGGAAAGGTGACAGCAACTCCAGCATGACAAGGGCAGGGGCCCAGTGCAATGGCTTAGGGCCTCCTTGATGTCCCCGAGTTCTCAGACTTCAAAGCTGCCACATCGTCTTCCTCCCTGCCCTGCCAGGCTCATTCCATAGTTTTTCAGTCTCTGTTGTGAGGATGTTCACAGCCCAGGTGTCCTATAATTTATCCATGAACTTGAATATGCCTGGCTTCCTTCACCAGAGCAGGCCACAAACATTGCGCTCTGCTGCCATGGGCAGCCTTCCCTGGGCCCACCACCTGGAAGGCTGGGGTTGGTCTAAGTAGGCACAAGCCCTCATCCCCAAGGGTGTGAGGCAGGGAAAAGCCCATCTGCAACCCCCCAGTGTAGATTGCTTCCACTCCCAGGGACCCGCATTTGTGACTGGGAGACAGCAGAGAGAAGGCTGAGAATGGGGTACCCTGTGGGCATAAACCCATGAGGTTTCCAAAAGGATGTCGACTCTGGGCAGTGCCTTTCTGGAAGGGAACTGGGCAGGCCTCGCAGGTTGGGGTTTTGGCAGACGATGGAAGGGAAACACCCCACAGGGCACCCCAGCTTCACCCAGCCTTGTAGTCGAGCCTCCAACTCCCTGTGGGTTAGGGAAAACCCAGGCTGCATGGTGGCTGGTGAGCTGAGCAGGACTCTGCCACAGGGACATGCCCAGGGTCCCGGTGGCCATGGTTCACCGGCCAGCACAGAGGGGCATGCAAGGCCCATACCCGCCTTGTCCCTGTGGGCCGCATGCACACGTTGGACAGGTGAATTGGGAGCCCTCTCTGGAGCTAGTCACTGGTGGAGCACCACTCCTAATGAGGGCGACTGAGTGCCACACGGGAGGCGATGGCTAAGCAGCACACGCTTGGTCAGCGGGCTAGCGGGCTGGTGGCTGCTGTCTGCCACGTGTGCCCAGGGAGGAGGGGTCACTGGTGGTTTTTGAATGAAAACCGCTTCTGGAGCCCACAGTCTGCTTTGTGGTTCTTGTCTGTCTTTATTAAATGTGGTTCCGTTGCATTGAGGGAACCTGGAGGAGGTCCCCATGAGGGTATTGTTGGAGTCCCTTGCTTCCCCTCCCCACGTTCCCGGGGGAGGGCTCGGCTGCGTTGAAGGCTCAGCCCCCTTCGGCCCTGGCCCTGCTGCCTGGAGCCGGGACTGGGCATCTTCCGCCATCTCCCTCGTACCTTCAGGTTGGCGATCCCTGGGCCTTAGGGCTGCCAAGGGAACAAAACTGAATAACTGCTGTCCCATTCTCGGTACCGTGTAGGCAGCCCTCCAGCCTCTTGGACACTACCTCTTCTAAGATGAAATGCCTTAAGTCTCTGAGTGGGAGAGAATGTCCCTGTTCCCTCCGTTTTCTCTCTCCTCATTCCCGTTTCCGAATCTCTCCTTGCCCTCCACCTCTCCTGTGAGCTCCGTTGCTCATTTACCTGCCTTCAGTTGCATCTTCTGAACATTCTTTCTTCCGGCTCCTTCTCTTCACACTGCTTTACAAAGTAACCCCCACCCCCCACACCTGCTGCTTCGTCTTTTTCACATCCCAGTCCTTCCTTAGCCCCTCTTTAGATCGGTTCCCACTCGCGGCACCCAGGCCTGCGCTCCCAGACCCGCTGCCAGGACGCTTCTCCCTCCCTTGCCTCCCCTGGTCTCCGCACCCATCCCCCGGCGCGCCCCCTCCTTTCAGGGCCACAAGCTGAAAACCTCCATGCCAGCCCTGAAGCCGGCTCCCTGGCCGCCATGCCCAGGGCTTTCGTGTCCGCCTCAGCCCAGGGCCGGGTCCCCCCCGCCACCCAGGCAAGCACGGGCACCCTGACGCCCCCGTCTCCCGTCCCCCATGCAGCTGCTTTCTCCTCCATCCGAGTTTCCTAAGGCAGTTCTGATGGTGTCCCTGTCATGATACCATGTGTTTTGTGTGTCCCCAATGCCAACAGCAGTTGCTCCACATTGGAGTTGCTGGGGGAAGTTTTTTTGCTTTTATGTGTCTTTTTTTTATCTGCTAACAGTTTAATATCCAGGCTACGTAAAGAAATCCTATAACTCAAAGACAATGCAATTTAAAAACGGGCAAAAAGTTGACTAGACGTTTCTCCCAAGACCGTATACATGTAGCCAAAAAGGACACAAAAGGATGCCCAACATCATTAGCCATTAGGGAGTGCAAACTATAGCCACAAGCAGCTGCCATTTCATAGCCACTGAAATGGCTGCTATTAAAAACTAGATAAACAAAGTGAGATATCCACACAATGGCAACATGGACCTTGAAGACTTCATTTTTCGTGAGATAAGCCAGACACAAAAGAACAAAATAATTAGAGCAAGCAAACTCCAAGACAGAAACGAGTATATTGGTTACCACGGACCAGGAAAGGTGTAGGGAAGGGGGATTAATGCTTAAATTGTAGGGAATTTCTATTTGCGATGATGGAAAAAAATGTCATGATGGGTGCTGGTAATGATGGTGTGATGTTGCGGCCATTGTAAACAGCATTGAAACATATTTTTTAATGTGGTTAAAAGGGGAAATTTTGGTTTGTATATGTGTTATTAGAATAAAATATTTTTAAATATTTTATTTAAAATTAAATTAATTAAAATTCACTGTCCAAAGCAGACAGTGAATGCTAAGTGAACCACAGGCCATAGTTAATAGGACAATTATGGAAATTGTTCTTGCATCAATTGCTGGGGGAGATTTTAAAGCTCCCATGTCTACCCTCCACCCCAGACCCCATGAAATTAGAGTCTCTGATGGGGAGGCTGGCATAGGACATTTTAAAGCTCCCCACATGAGATTCCACTCTGCAGCCAGGACTGAGACCCTTTGGGTGACAGGATCACAATAGCTTGTGGAAACTTCAGGAAGAAAAGATGGATTTAGGGCAGTGATTCTCAACTGCCGGCAGGTTTGCCTGCCAGAGTGCTTTAGGCACACCTCAAAGGATGCTCCCGGAATCCCATGAGCAGAGGCCAGGGCTGCTGCTAAACTTCCTGTAATGCCCAGGATGGTCCCACACCAAAGACTCATCCAGCCCGAAGTGTCAAATGTGCAAAGGCCGAGCAAGCCTGCCCGGGGAGAGGAGTGGCCGTGCTGACCTGCCTCGGGGACAGGCAGGTGCATTACACAACTGTGATGAGAACACAATACTTCCTTATGCTGTGGCCCTCAACGGCCTGGGGTGGCAAAGGTCTTCATGCCATGGCTAGCCTCGTCATGCCTCTTGCTCACCTTTATTTTTATTTTTTTTGGGAGATATATATATATATATCAATTATATATCAATTATATACTCCCTATATATATATATATATATATATCAATTATATATCAATTATATACTCCCTATATATATATATATATATATATATATCAATTATATATCAATTATATACTCCCATACCATGTAATCACCTAAAGTGTACCATCAGTGGTTCATAATATCACCATATACCTGTGCTTTTATCATCACAATTCCACAGTTTTAGATTTTTACCTGTAGCTGCTCTGAGGTACTGGAGACTTTCAATATACTGATCCAGCACTCATACTCACTTGTTAATCCCGACCTTCTCTGTATAACTCCATGATTACTCTTGATCTTTCTCCCACTGTTTAGGGGTATTAGGGCTCTGCCCATTCTAACGTTTTCATGTTGGAATGGGCTGTGGATGAAATTGGATAAAGGGATGGAACTAGTTGATGTTCTGGAGAGGCTGGGCCCTCTAGGTTTCAGAACTTATCTGGTCCAGGGACCCATCTGGAGGTTGTAGGTTTCTGGAAAGTTACCCTAGTGCATGGAACCTTTGTAGAATCTTCTGTAATGCCCTAGGTGTTCTTTAGGATTGGCAGGAATGGTTTTGGTTGGGGGTTGGCAAGCTATGATAGGTTCTTGCTCCTCTTTTGAAAACGAGATTCAATAAGAACTTTGCCAGGACAGAGAGACCCATCACACCTCAATTTTGGCAGCCACAATTGCTGTCTTGGTGGCTCCCGAGCTCCTAATGAGGACACTGCCTGGCATTGCACTAGCAGCTGATTAGATGGGGAAGAGCAGGGCTCACAGTGTTCCTGGCTCTTCCTTACCCATCTTAGCCAGTTTCCAGAACAGTGGCCTGCCTGAGAACCATCTCTATCATTAAAGAGAGACACTGACAGCGATGGTTTATGTTTATGGAGCTTTACAATGTGTAAGGAGTTTTCATAGGCATCATTCAATTTGATTTGGCATTTCAGCTCTGAGCATCATGCAGTGTCCTTTCCTCTAAAGGAGAGTATAATAAACATAAAGGAGTTACTGAGGAAATATACCAGGAAAGAGAATAAGAACAGCAAAGGATCAAAAGGTGTGTGTGTGTGTGTATGTGTATCCCACATGGAATGTAAAATTAGAAACTTAATTCCGGTAATGGGAGGCAGGGAAGCTCTGCCAAATTGATGAAGCTTTGAGAAGGCCTAATTATGGAGAGAGCCGATTCTAGACGACCATATTCTAACTTTCTGGCCCTGTACTCTATTTCTCATTTCCGTGCTTTTAATTTTATACAGCCTTTTGAACACAGCCCAGAAGTATTAGTCTTTTGAATATTTATTGCTGCTTCTGGTAAAACATGTTCTTTCTCCTTTAAATATAAAGTTCAGAATTCATGCTGTATTTGGAATGCTCTTTTCTTCAGAGGCCCAGATATTAGCGACTGGAACACATCTTCGACCTTATCACAGGGTGTAATGGGAAAATGGGAGCCATTTAACAAAATGTTCTTTTATAATGCAATTTGTTTAAAATTCACCCATTCATAAGCAGGGCAGGGATTGCCTGTTAGAAGGGAAGTGAGGTTTCCTCTGGTTCTGAGCTGTTGCTCTGAGTAGGGACTGCCTCTGAGGGCCGAGAAGGAAGGGTTATGCCTTGGCTAGGGCAGGCTGGGTTCCTGCTTCCTAGGAGGCCCCAGGGGTGAGGTGGGGGGAGCAGCCGTAGGGGAAACCCACTGGAGGTGGTCACCACATGTGTGGTCTTAGCTCCACAGACAGGAGAGATGAGAAGGGCTTGAGATGCTGGGAAGTCAACATTGCCTCAGAAAGGAGGAAGTACCCATCAATAGAGGGAAAGAAATGATCCAGAAAGAAATCAGTCACTGCCAAGAATGGAGAAGGCAAAAGAGATGAGGCTCTGTCCATTGAGCTGCATCATGACCACTAGAAGGTTCTGTCCATGGGTCTGAGCAGGAATCTGGACTTTCAGAAAAATGTTCCATGAGCCATGAATGTTTCTGAGGATTGAGTGGTTAGAAGGAATCGGGGACATATTCTTTCTCTGTGATTAATGACTCTCCAGTGAGGCGGTACCCTGAGGCCTGAAGAAACCTAAACCCAGAAAATTGGAAGAAGGGGGCACTTGACAAAAGTTTATTGTTTTATTGATAGCTGTGGGACCATAATAAGAATATGTGGGTTGCTTATCCTGCAACCCGATGCCTTCCCAGTTGGCTGCGCACACGTAGTCATACAGCAGAGAAGAGTGGCTCCGTGTCTGGCCTACAGTAGGTACTCAGTGCATCTTTGCTGAATGAACGAATGAACACATGAACGAACCTGCCAATGAAGCACTGGTGGCCACTGTGCTCCTACCCAGCATTCTCACCTTGTCTGGTCCTGTTTGTCACTCCCACGATGATTCGCATCATGAACATGTGAGATACGTAAAGCATGTTTCTTACTCTTGGAGACAAGGCAAACAAAGGAAGAAAATTCATGTAATAATTTTGAATTTGTCTTCTACAATTAATCTTGCCCAGTTGGAAAGGTGTGGCCCACACAGGCACAGGTGTGAACTTGGCATTATAAGTATCAAGTTCAATAGAACCACGGGCCCCTCCTGTTTTGAGAGTAATAACCATGGAAGCAGGTGGAAGTCCGGCTTCTGCCCCCACCATTTCAACAAAACTCTCTTCGCAGAGACCGTGCTGCCTCCTCGCTGGTACAAGCTACTTTGTGCTGCTCGGTCCTCAGCCTTTTTTGCTCCTTCTATAGTATTTGATGCTGTTACCGTGATGCCCTTTGCAGAACCTTGTCCTGTTTCCATGATGTCACTTTGTCCCTGTTTCCCCACTTTTGACTTTCCCCTCTTAGTCTCTTTTACCCTCCTCTTAAAGTTTGTGCTCTCCCTTTTTATTTCAGTATTGACGTCCCCAGAGTTCTAATCCCTCTGTCTGTATTCTGCCTCTCTCCCTGATAATTTGCTCACATTCTTTCATTTAAAATATATTCACTGAGGACCTGATACGTGCCAGGGACAGTTCCAGGGGCTGGAAAGAATACAGCAGTGAGCAAATCCAAGAATTCCTTCCCTTAGACAATGAACAAGTCAGTAAGTTCATAGCTCCGTGTTGGCTACTGGTTAAAGCGACAATGAAAATAAACCAAGGTGAGGGCGCCGAGCAGCCAGGGCTGCTGTTCCGGACCGGAGCGTTCGGGGTGGGGGGCCTGAGAAGCTGCATTTGCACAGAGCCGGGCTTCTTATCCCCCCAGGGCTGCCTCTGTGCCATGACTCCCCCATCGGTGTCTCCAGCCCAGCCCCTTGCCTTCGGAGCCATATTCCAGAATTCCTCCAAGGCAGTCCCCCAAGGGTATCCTTGTGCCACCCTACGCTGTTCGTGCTCATCTCCTCAGCAGACTCCTTCAGCCCTTCACCGGGCTGGGTCCGCCAGCCGCGCCTTCCACGGCGTCACCTCTAGCCCCACCCACTCCCCTCTAGCCCCTCCCCTCCCCTCTAGCCCCACCCCCTCTCCCTGCCTTGGCCCAAGCCCTCCCTGTCTCTTTTTTATTCGCTGGTGTTATCATTTTTATTGTTTAAGGCTCGACTGAACTACCACCTGTTTTTAAGCCTTTTCAACTACCCAGTTCGTCTCCTCCACTCTTCTCTATGCTCCCATAGTATTTTTTTCCCTTCAGATTTTTTCATTTTGAAATAATGTTAAACTTGCCGGACAGATACACAAACAATTCAAAACCCATAGAGACAACTCCAATATACCCCTCCTCACATGTACCCTGATCAACCACTTTTAGCATTTGCCACATTTGCTGTATCATTCTCTCTATCCGTCTGTCTGTCAATCTATGTGTTGGTCTGTTTTCTGAGCAATTGAGTATACTTGTAGATGTCACACTCCTTCAACACAATATATTTCCATGCTCATTTAAGAACAAGGATATTCATTTATGAAGCCAACCTTATCTGTAGTTATCAAGTTCAAGAATGTTAGCATTGCTATAAAGCCTACAGTGAATATTCTAATATATAATATATTGGTATATATATATATATATCCCCCAATAATGTCCTTTTGAGCCTTTTCTCTTCCATTATCCTCCTAATATTATGTATTGCATTTTTTTTTAAAAATTTTTATTTTTAAAATTTTTTTAAAAATATGACAAGAAAGAAACACAAACATTCTTAACATATGATCATTCATTCCATTCTGCATATATAATCAGTATTTCACAATATCATCACATAATTGCATATTCATCATCATGATCATTTCTTAGAACATTTGCATCAATTCAGAAAAAGAAATAAAAAGAAAACAGAAAAAAATTCATACATACCATACCCCTTACCCCTCCCTTTCATTCATCACTAGCATTTCACACTAAATTTATTTTAACATTTGTTCCCCCATTATTCATTTTTATTCCATATGTTCTACTCGTCTGTTGACAAGGTAGATAAAAGCATTAGACACAAGGTTTTCACAATCACACAGTCACATCGTGAAAGTTATAACATTATATAATCATCTTCAAGACACATGGCTACTGGAACACAGCTCTGCATTTTCAGGGAGTTCCCTCCAGCCTCTCCATTACATCTTGATTAACAAGGTGATATCTATTTAACACAGAAGAATAACCTCCAGGATAACCTCTCAGCTCTGTTTGGAATCTCTCAGCCATTGACACTTTAGTCTCATTTTGCTCTTCCCCCTTTTGGTGAAGAAGGTTTTCTCAATCCCTTGATGCTAGGTCTCAGCTCATGTAGGATTTCTGTCCCATGTTGCCAGGAAGGTCCACACCCCTGGGAGTCATGTCCCACGTAGACAGGGGGAGGGCAATGAGTTTGCTTGTTGTGTTGGCTGTAGAGAGAGAGGCCACATCTGAGCAACAAAAGAGGTTCTCTTGGGGGTGACTCTTAGGCCTGATTTTAAGTAGGCTTGACTATCCTTTGTGGGGCCAAGCTTCACATGAACAAACCCCAAGACTGGGAGCACAGCCCATTGTCCTGGCCGTCTGCACTGCTTCTGAGAATATCAAGAATTTAACGTGGGGAAGTTGAATCATCCCCGCCCCCCCCCACCATTCCCCAAAGGGGACCTTGCAAATACTTTCTTATTCACTGTTCAAATCACTCTTGGATTTATTGGGGCATCACTCTGGACACACCAACAAAATCTCATGCCCTACTCAAAGTTCCATGTACCTATCGTGTTCAGTTAAGCTGTCTACATAAGTTACATTAGGAAATGCACTAGTCAAAATATAAATTTTCCACCAAATATTTTTTGCTTTAGTCTCACACATAAGTTAAACTTTTAAAATATTAATTACTATCTGTTTTCAACACCCTGCAATAATGACATTCCTATGTTCTTCCTCATGCAAAAACAATTTTTTAAATTTGTACATTTAGTTGCTATCATTATACACTCTAGACATTCCTAGGTTATACCATCTCAGTTTTTATTATCTATCTATCTTTCTGATTTCATTTGTGGCCCCAGCCCTCCTCGCTCTATCATTCTGATTACGTGTTGCATTTAATTGACATCATCTCTTTAGTGGCTCTTTTTTTGAAATTGTGACATATATATAAGCATTCCTGAGCATACCGTCACCACCTTTCATTACCAGAACTTTCCCATTACCCCAAAGATAAACCCTATGTGTTCATTATGTATTAACTCCTCATTCCCCTGCCCCAGGTGACCTGTACTCACCATCTCTCTGAGTCTGCCTATTCTGGCTTGTTCGCGTAAGTGAAATCCTCGCCATCTCTTGCGTGTACAGTTTCAGGAGACTCCTAACTCATTTTGCATCTTCTCGTCTCATCCTGCCCGGCTCTGTCTTACCTAACACCAGCAGAATAAGGTTTGCAAAACAGATCAGGTCTGATTTGCTGTTTGGCACTATTTGATGCTGCTAACTTCATGCCCTTTGCAGAAACTTCCATCTCCACCCTCTGCCCCCATGGTAAGCATTTTGGAGTCCATTCTACCTGGTCCCCAACCTACCCGGAGAGCCACCTCCCATCTTTCCCCTCCCACTCACCATCCCCACCACCCATGACTTTCCCTGCGCTCGGACCCTCCATCAGAGAAGCCAGCCCAGCCCCCGGACACTTTGACAACACCCCTTTTTTCCTATGTTTCCATTTTTTCCCGGAACATTCCTCCCTCCCTTTGCCTCCCCAGCAGGATTCTAACCATTCCACAGAGCCAACTCTGCGAAGCTTTCCCCGGATCCCCTTTCTCCTCCTTCTGTGCTCATGCATGATCCCTTAGTGCTCATAGCAGTAAGGCTCACCCTTGGTGGGGGGCTCTGTGGCCCGTTAGCCCACGTGCTCCCTGTCGCCAGGTACACCTCTCATGGGTGTTCACACTCAGGAGGGTATTTTGCGGTGTTTGCCGAGCTGAGCTGATGTCTACAGGCCTGTGAACTTACAAGTTGAACCCCGTGGTGCTGCTTTTTCCTTGGTCAATATTAGCACTTTTCTATGGTTCTACTTGAAGCGTCCATTTTGTGTCAATATCTCTTATCCCTCTTTTGGTTTTTCAGAAGTAGTCTTACCTTCAGCCAGACTGCCTTAAAAGCGGGGTGAGGGTGAGACTCCAAGAATTATTTTTCAGCTCTGGGAGACATTTCCATCTCTGCTCATTCTACATAGCCCAATTTTTCTGGCCCCAAATGAGTGCAGACCTCAGAAATACTGTAAAACTCTGTTTTCTTTCTTGCTGCTGACAAATTTTCTATTACTTTTTGTCCAACTTGAATGGTTTTTCATAAGCATCAATTATGTAACTTCTAGAATTGTCACATTATTATATGCCCTAGGGAAAAGAAAACGGTGAACTGGTAAATAAGGCAAAAGTGATGAGTATGTTAATTTACATGTAGATTTTCAGCCTAAAAGTGGTTAAAGTTTTCCACTGGAGGATGTGTGAACAACTTGTCCAATGGCTTTTATTTTCCTGACTATTATAATACAGAGCTAGGCTTGTCCTAAAATTGAGAATGTCTACCATATCCTGCCTCTCCACTTCCGTCACCACTTAAAAATAATGTTATTAAATAATAGCCGAAAAATTAAATTGTTCTGTCCAGCCAGTTCTATAATTGAATGACTTTGCTAGTCACCTTAAAAAATAATAATAAAATTTAAAAAAGCAATAACATAGCTAATCGCGCCTGTCCTCTTTTGTGCTGACTTGAATTTTGTTTTGGTTTTAATTCTCCTTTGAAGTGTTGAAGGGAAACAAGCCTGCCCCGAAATAACAGTTGGCTTCGTTCTGCCTGAATGGACCTAAGTAGCGTTTGCACACAAGGCTGAAGACCTCCCTGTCGGGAGATATGCCGGCCCTCCGCGATGGAACGTAGCTCACAAACTCAGCTTTTTCCACACCTGGCAGTTTTCCGCTTATCATTCTTCTCAGTCCCCTCGTCGTGAGACAATCAACTTGGCGTGGCCGTGACGTCAGGGAGCAGTTAATTGTGGGCCTGCCCCCCCCCCCGCCCCGGCACTGCAGTTAATGTGCAAGGCCAGATGGAAAATGGAAAGAAAATATTGAAACGGGCCGAACTGGTTTTCAAAATCTCTTCTGGTTTACCAGGGCCGCAGGTATTGAATGTAGAGAGCTTTGGGGATTATCTAAAACGAATGCATTAGAAGATCAGGTTGTTAGAGGATTTTGAGTCGGGATCTTATTCGCTTTTGTTATTATTATTTTTTTAAGTATTAACTTACAAGCCCTCAAAACTTGGGAGAATTCTTTAGGAGAAAGTGCTCTCCAAGTTGCCTTTCTATTTGCTTCCAAGATGGGTGTCAGGCGCAAGCCCCGAGCGGACTCCATTCTCACCCTGTGGTTTTCCACGCTCATTGCTGCACCTGGACATTAATCCATATGTTTTTTTTTTTATTAATATAGCGATCACGAAGGGAAGTGGGTCAACCAAATGTTTAAAAGCTGGTGTAGAAATTAGTGAAGCTTAGAAACCTATGGCTTCTAACCAGGTGAACATGCCGTTTTGGCTTTGAGGGAGGGCGTCTAATGAATAAAACGATGTGAAAAATAACCACACCCAAGCAGAAAAGCCCTCTCTTTTGATTTTTCATTCCAGGAAGCCACCAGAACATCAGCTAGATATACCCGAAGCATATTATGCTTATTTTTAAATAACAAGGGGCACCTTTTCCTAACTTGAGTTTGCGCTGAACTTCCTATTACATCTTTTAGCTGCAGACTAGGGAATGGGTTCTAACGGCAAATTGCTATCTGCTGTTAAACCCACATTTGGGTTTTTCTTCCCTCTTATGTATTTTCTCTCCCTTCTCTCTCTATACACACGTGTATATTAATTATATTGTATATTAATTACTATATATACTAGGTATATATAGTTAAGATCGCTTGATGTAGCTCTCCAGCTGAGAGAGAGGGATTGAGATTGATTGAGTGAAAGACAAACGTTACGGAAAGCAGATACAGCCGAGACCACGGGCAAGTGCTTTGAATATATCTTGCCAGGTTAGGGGGCAATGGGAATAAATCACAGAGCTTGGCGGCGCCGTGGAGGGGTCCCACGGGAAAGAGCGAGCCGTGCTCATTGGTGGCCGCCTCCCCCCCCACCCCAGGGAGGTCATGTGGTAGTGGGAGGGGGCGCTTGTCTTTCTCCTCCACATTCCCTCCTCTGATGTCACAAATCTCTGCTTTCCTGGGAGAATTCATTAGCATTCATTGGGTGCAGTGGGCCAGGAGAAAGGAGAGAGCGCGTGGGAGAGGAGGGGGGGGAGGCCGGGCCGGCGGGGGGGGGGGGGAGGGCTGCCCCCTTGGAGCCGCATTGAGGCTCGAGGCACAATCGGGCACAGAATGGCTGTTTTATAACCGGGCTCCTTGGTGATCCTGCTCCTTGGCAGCTGTCTTTGTGGACCAGTGGGCAGAGGGAAATTGACGCTGACAAGACTTTTGCATCTTGGAGGGACTGTAATCTACTGTCGTGAAGAACAGACCCTCTCAGTGACCCGGGTGTAAATAAGAGACGGAGGGAGCCCAAAAGAAAAGGAAGAGGAGGGGAAAAGAAGTGTGTGTTGGGGGTAGCGGGGAAAAGCATTTTTGGTGGATGGTATGAAGCCAGCCATGGAAACTGCAGCGGAGGAAAATACAGAACAAAGCCAAGAGAGAAAAGGTACCCAGCGCTCCCTGACAATAGCCTGTTTAAAGCTTTTCACTGGGGGGTGCTGGAAAGAGGCTTAGCCGGGTTTGGTGGCTTTGAAAATGGCTCTGAAACAATCCCTATAGCAGGGTCTTGCTTTCAGGATTGGGTTTTTTGGTTTTGGTTTTTTTTTCCCCATAGGCTGGTGTTAAATTAATAGAGCAGCCTTGCTCCGATCCATCCCTGTTGCAAACCTCTCTGCACTGAACACGGTGTATTTCGTAGCAGGCTCTTTGTAGTTTGTCCCCTTGGGCAGATGGATTGGGCCAACTCTCTGCTTTTTTTGTCGATAAGATTAGTGCATCTTCGGTCCCATGTCCTGCACGCTACTATGGCTTAGAAGCCTGAGGCGTAGTCCAGGGACCTGGAATGGGCAGTTTTGTGCTAATACTGAAGAGGGTCCCACTGGCGGGGCACGTGGATGAAATGTGCTTTGCAGCTGCTGATGCTGGAGTGATTGGGACATTCGCTTGTTTTCTTATCCTAACACAGTTGCTATTTCAGTGCATCAGTTCCTGGCCGCTGTGACATGTTGTAACTATTTCCTTGGAAGTTGAGAGAGAGAGGATGGCAGCTCTGTCGGCCAGGGCTGATGGAAAAGGGGAGGGGGCGGGGCAGGGTGGGGTGGGGTGGTGGCCTCTGCTGTGGGTGACTTGGAGATTTGGGGAAGGACTAAGCATAAAGGTACTGTTTCCGAAAAAGGGATCTTAGAAGGGCGTTTGCAGTAAGCAAATGGCAGAGAAGAGAAGCTAAAATTCATCTCTCTTTTCCTAGGTGATGGACTGATTTCAAGTTCAAGACCCCGTAGAATCAGCTCAGCCCCTGCTAGTTTAATGGCATTGCACTGCGTTGTAATTCCTCTCCCTCGCCCAAAAGGGTAGACTGGCACAAGAGCCTGAGACAGACCCTGTCCCTGTGAGGGGTCTAACAGAAAGAGCCATCGTGCTAAAGGTTATTGCCCCCGGCCCTGGGGCCCCCTGACAGTCACTAAACAATAGTGATTCTTCAGGATGGAGACCCAGCTGTGGTTTACATGTGGCTGTGTAGGCTGAGCCATATGACGCTGCCGCCAGACGACCATTTTTAACCCACAAAACGGCAGTTGCATGTAGTCCAACTTAGCAGCACGCTGCTGTAGAGGCTCCCTGTTTTTATATGGAATTTCTTCCATACCTATACTTTACTAATGTTTTATCCTGAACCGAAGCAATTTCGTTTTCAAATTGGAAGTTTAGTTGAATCCCAGCATCAGACCTACCTCCCTACCCTACCCCACCCCCCATAAAACAAGCAACCAACCAACCAACCCTGGCCTTTCTTTTATGTGTGTATGTTACTTTTTTTTTTTAATCCACACAAGTGACCAAATAGCAATAACGCCAGCCCTCAGGAAGGCTCACCAGGCTGAGGAACTGAGATGAAAGTTTAAAGATCCTTGTTTGTTTGTTTTTTTCCTAAGATAGGTGGTTGTGTTTAGGACATAACTTTAATTTTATTTATTTATTTTTTTTACTAATATGGAGTTCACCAAGGACAGATAAAACTGTTCTGATCTCCGCAAAAACATACCTTTAATTTTCCTCTCCAGAAGCAAGCGGGGGTCATAAACCCTGTTGAAAGTCCTGGCTACACACTTGTGTAGCCCATCAAAATGTACTTTCGTGGGCCGTTATTGTCGTATGGCAATTAAATGTCATTTCATAATGAATCTGCAGATTGCCCCCCACGTCCCTGATCTACCTATATGGGCAAACTTGTTAGGTGTGGTTTTAGTGACAAAATCAGAAGCAGAAGCTAATTCCCCAAGGAGCTTTAAAAATTACCCAAGTTGATAAACCCTAGCTGTTTTTCCAAATCATTCGAAAAGACCACGCCACCAAAAGATCTTGTCACACATACGCTACACCCCTGAATAACAATACGGGCCAGGGGACTTAATTTTACTGCAGCAGCAGGGGCTGTGACTGCTTTGTTACCCACCGTAAGTGTTGATCGGAACAGGGCCGTCCTCTAATCTTTGTTTAGTTGAACAAGCTCAGATGCCAGCTGCACAGTCAAAACTCACACAAGTACCTTCTTGGTGGTTGCCCAATTTAATCATCCCTTGCATTAAAGGCACATACATACGCATGAAACGGTAGCTGCAAATGTTTTGTGCATGCTCGCCATTCCAGTATTCCTTTTGGTTTAATTTTAAGTTTGTCAAATCTGTTTATTGCGGTAAACCTGACATCTAAAATTCTGACATAGTTACTTGCAGAATGCGCCACATCGTTCTTCAACTGGGGGATGTGTCACATTGTGTTCTGTTTTGTTGCTTTTTCTTTTACACTCTCAGCAAGGAATTTTACTTACTAGATTTAACCTGATACGTTTTGTCACGTCTCACAGACATTTTTATGCTCATATTTTCTCCCCTTCATTCCTCCTTTCCCATTCTCTCTTGATTGTTGGCACTAGGGGCGATGCCTGTCTTTTAATTTGGGGAGCTATTGCCCAAAGGCTGATTGATAGCCGACAGTTTGTGAATAAATAGCTTTGCCTAGTTCTTACTGTGTTTATTACAAATGTAGATTAAATTTAGCTTTCTAAATCTACCTTAGCTTTTCTAGTGATGTCCCTCCTGGGAGTTAGGAGCAGACGGTCCATCCCAGCTATTGTGATTCGCTAGCTCCTGCAAAGTGCTGTTTCTTGAAACTAAATCAGAATGACTTTGTTCTCATTTTAGACAAAAATTATTCCAAATCCTTAAGTGTTTAGGACCAGCCTCACAGCTTTTATCACAGAGTGCTGTCAGATGACTAAAATTCACAAGAAGTATTTAATAGATATTCAGCAATCTTTTACGGAAAGCAGGCAGGCTTTTTCATTTTCAGAAATGCCAAATAACCACAAATGGCAATTTTTTAATTGGAGGAATTAAATCAGATTGTGAGAAATGAGTAAAGAGACTCACTGAAATGGAGTAAGTGGGGGAAATGAATAGGACAGAATAGAAGGAAATAGCTCATGGGATCAACTATAAAGAGATGGAGAGTTGGGTTTCCACTTATTTCTGTGGAGTATCACTTGATGTCAATTCATTTGTGGAAACAAATGCATCCGGAATTGCTGGAAGTTATATAATCACAGAGTAGGAAAACAAGTGAATCATAAGAACAACTTTGTATGTTCTATTAAATGTGTGTGTTGGGGAGGCCCTAAAAATCTTTGATGCAAATTACTTTCATTATATAAGGAAAATTGGAATCAACGGAAACAATTATAGTTAGGCTAGCAGAATCCCTATGATTCATTGCTGAAATAAATTCCAGAATTCCAGGCATCAAATTAACGTCCTAACCACATAGGAAGAAAAACATAGTAAATTGGAAACAATGTGTAATTTAAAATAAATTACAGGATACAGTCAAAGTAAGAAATGAATTCCAATTGTTGTCTTGTTTAAAAAAATTCACACATCCATTTTAATCAAATAAATATTAATTTCCTATGCTTTTTTTAAAAAAAGTTAGCAAAATGAGCATACTTTGGGCTCTCCTATTCTATTTAGCAAAAAAAAGCACTTTTCTAGACTACGGGGCTCGCATACTAACAAACAAAGGGACACATTTGAAATGTCATGCTATTCCTGATGCTCTTACAGTTTGGTTTGAAATTTTTGGTTTTGAAATTTTTACTGACGTTTTCCAACTTGAATAGATGAATATGGCGCAGAGAAAGTTTTAGATGCAATTTCTCTCTGTAACAGTCTGCCAAGGAAGACATCTGAAGAGCGTCTGGGGAATAGGTCGTAGAGAAAAGTGTGGCCCACCAGATGGCGCTGGACATATGTGGCAGATGTGATACCGCTTTCTTTGCTTTGCTTTTTTTTTTTCGGAAGTTGAAATGTGGAAAAGATTTTAGTGAGCCATTTGGTGCATCTCCTCCTGCACATCGTCATTTCCACTAGCATGCTTTTCACGACTCAGCCTTGCGACTTCCTTAGAAAAAGAATTCTGGAAATTTAGAGTTGTCTTCCTGGAAATTAAGATAATCTTAAATCCTGTTTATCTGTTATTTGGCTGTCCAGATAAATTTAGGGTAAATAATCTTAATGAGATAACTTTTTAGTCTTGGTGTATCTGACATCCTTGGAACGAGTCATTGTCCCCATGATCTAAACTCCCCCCTACAGGGAGCGGCAATGAGTTGGGGTGGTTCCAAAGCCACTCTCTTGCCTTTTCTGTCCTCGGGGGCCAGTGTACACACAGGTGAGATGGCTGCCCAGTGTTAAGGTTGGCTATGGGATGGAGGCAAAAAGGAGACGCACGCTGGCCTCTAAGAGAGGGCAGCGATGCTCCCAGCTCCACGCTTGTGTTTGCTTTGTTGCTCCTCAGTTTGCTCATTCATTCATTCATTTAATAAGGCTCTCCTTTGAAACGTCATCCTCCCTCACTGCTCTCAGCCTGTGGCTTAGGAGGAGAAGGGTGTTGACTCGTCTTCGGGAGCATTAGACAGAATATGATCTTGGTTTTATATGTCACTTTGCTGATTGGTGGCAAGGTAGGCACGGAGGCCAGGCGGGGAGTTTGGATCAGTGTTCTGCAGCGAGTGTGTGGTGAGAGAAAATAGAAGAATTGCCTATCTCATAGGCTTATTTTATTAGTTGTGTTGACTTCTTTTTATATCCAAGCCTTACCATGCTATATTCTATAGTAGGGGTCAGTGCACCTTTTCTGTCCCGGGCCAGAGAGGAACTATGGCAGACGTCGCACGCCACGCGGTGTGTCTCACAAGTCCCCGGCTCTGCTGTGGGACGCAGGGTGGAAGCCGACAGGCGTGGCTGTGTTCCAACAAAGTTTTATTTACAAAAAGAGGTGGCCATAGGCCGCCGACCTCTGCCATATTCTAGAATGTGGTTATGGCTTTCCTTTAGAATTTTAAATAATAGCTAAAAGTGAAGGATGATGAATGTCTTTCGAAGACCTGGCCCAGCAGATACGGTCTTTCTAGGAAGCTTAGTCTTTGTCACTTTGTGCTTCCAGTGATGGTTTCCTGGCCGAATGGTCTTGGGCAAGTGACTTACCTTCTCCTTGCCCTCCGTTTCCTCATTTGCACGGACAATAATAACAGGGTGGTTTTACAGACGCGGTGACGAGAGCACTGTGGCTCGCCAGGGACTGGCATGCGGCAAGCACAGTGTCTATTCCAGCTCTCCTCTTCCTCACCCGCCATGAAACGGCAGCCGCAACGAAAATGCTTTGCTTGTGTGCTTCTGAGCTTCACCCAACATCTTTTTTTTTCCTGTTTCTTACCTTACCTTGAAGTCAAAAAGATTTTCTCTAAAATACCACTTAGAAAATTGTTTCTGGTACCCAGTGTGCAGCTTCTTGAGCATTTTCAGGGACGGCGGAGAGTGAAATGCGAGTTCTTAAGGACTGGCTCTGTGCTGCACTCGGCGCCCCTGGCCGGCACGTTTTCCGACGGGGCTGACTGCTCAGTTCTTGTCCTCAGTGATTTGAGGCACCAAATGGAGCATTATGCCTGATCTTCTGCTGGAGTAATTACCCACATCAATGACAGAATCATCTTTTCTTTTATCTCTAAACATTTGTGGCATCCAGAGGGTCATACCCCAAATTGGGTTTTATGGGATTCTCAGACATAAACCAGCCATAGTGATTTTAGGGTCTCTTAGGGAGTTCAGGATTTAAATTCCAGCAGTTAGCAGGAGCCTGCTATGTGCCAGGCAAATTGGTAGGTGTTTCTCCGCGGCCCCCCCACCCCACCCCGCCCCCAGCCCCTGAGAGGTGGGAGATAGAGTCATATCCGATAGGGGCTCGAGTCCCCGGGAGCCCGGCTGTTGCCGTGTGTTTGAGGAAGCAGGGGTTTGGGAGCCCCTTTCACTGTAGCATGCTGGGAGATCATTGGAAACAGGATTTAATCCAGAACATTCTAGACTCTGAAGTACCAAGTTTAAGATGGGCTGCAGAATACTGCAGGTGTCTGTGGAAGTGCAGGCATTGCATCTGTGGTTCAGCAGACCAAAGTTTATTTGCCAGGTTTTCAGGCCTAGAGTTGGGCCCCTCCTAGAGTGCGAGTCGACAGTCACCTTTGCTTGTGCATCTGGCAACAATTATATTGCTCTGTTGAACTGAAAACAAAATAGAAGGAAAAATATTATTGTAAGATGCTGGATTTTTACAAAAGAATAGTGTCTGCCCACAGTGAACGTTCCAGGGGGCAGTGGGGAGGGGAAAGGTGGAGAAAATAAGGAAAGAAAAGACCATTTTGGTGTTCTGTGTAACAAACTCAAAACTGGAGTGGGGCGTCTTTGAGGCTCTCAGTTTAAATGATGCTGAGTTGATGGGTTGGTACTGAAGCTTGCATTTCAATAGCATATTTTGTTAACTCCCCAATTTCCTTTATATGGTAAAAGAATAAATTAAAATGCTGATATGGACTCTTCTGTGGAGATAGAAACACTGACTCTTTGCCACCTGAAATTGGCAGTGGACAGCAGAGCTGAGATGGAAATTGGCAGGTACCACTGGATGTACCCAGGCTCAAGGAAGCGCCAGTACCGTCCTGTGCCAACCCTGGGGGACAGGGCTGGCCCCTTGAGCAGTCCAGGTAAATACAGCCTTGGGGTGAATTCCCAGAGCAAGTCGACTGTTTGCTCTTTGTTCTTTGTAATGGCTCTTTCAGTTGGGTGATATTCTGTGTTTTGCTTGATGCATTAATTTGTTCACATGGGTGTGGGTGGACTTGACCCTTTCAAACTTTTTTAATCATCTTTTTCTCTCCGCCCCCCACCTCCATTCCACCCCATCTTTCTCCTCTTTCTTCTCCCTCCTCCCTCTTTGCTTGTGCTTGACTCTTTGGGTTAGCCACGACCTTTCCAGCAGCAGAGCCGAGGCGGCGGTGGGGTGGGGGTGGGAGTCCGCAGGTGCCCGCCCAGGGGGCCGAGAACTGAGGCACGGTGTTTCAGAAGCCTTGTCCCCAAGGGTTCCTGGAAGGTTCCCGAAACGCCATCCTGGCCCTGCTGCTTTGCGTCAGTCTGTTTTAATATTGTTTGTTGCCTTTGAGAAGGAAAAAATCGAAGCCCAGGAAATTTGGCTGAAGTGGCCATGTGCTCAGCCCCTGCCGGCTAGGTCCCTGCAGCCCACTTCCTGGGCTCTCAGAGCTGCCAGGTGTTGGATCTGGGGGAAGCGGCCCTGGCCGCCTTGGGGGGCTGCAACAGGGGCGGCGCTAGGCCCTGGAGCCTGGGTGGTCTCAACCCTTGGCTCGGTTAGCGGAGACCCAGTGAGTGGGCCCTCCGTGGGTCAGAGGCATGCGGAGCCTCCCTCCGTGGGTCCTAAAGGGTCTCCTCCACTTGTGGGGCGGTGAGGTGCGGGGGCACCAGGCCCTCCGACCAAATGCTGGGCTGCGGGTGGGCCAAGCAGCAGCCCTTTTGCAAAACCCATGGGGCCAGATTTGCTTCGGAATTCAGAATTTTGGGGGGTTTCCAAAAGGTAACGTGGTACATACCCCCCAGTTCCGCCAGCCAGACCTGGGGTGCTCCGCAGAGCCGAGGCGAGCGATACGCCTTCCTGAGAGCCTGGTCAGAGCCCTGGCCCCTGCGAACGGCCCCTTCCTTTCAGGTCAGGGCTTGGCACCGGGCGAGTTCAGCGCGGGACAGGTTTTGCTGCCCAGTGAATTAGGGAGAGAAATCCTTGGGTTTTAGAGTTTTTTGTGTTTGATTTCTGGAATGGTGTGCTGAGAGGTTGTGGAGCTCTGGTGCTATCGGGTTGCTTGTGATGTTGCAAGTGAGAGTCCCAGGAAGGAGCAGCTTCCCGCTCGGGGTGCAGGCCTGGGAATGATGGGGGGTGGGGGGTGCGAGGTGCAGTCAAGGCTGCGAGGGGAGGGACGGGACCCAGCCCTTCTCAGTTGCTTGGAGGGTTTGTTGGCTCCCAAATCGAGGCAGCTGCCATTCCATACTTAGGTTCCGAAGCAGATGGTACGAGGTAAAGCAGAAAGAGTTCCATATGGCTTTTGAATCGCTTTGGGTTTTTTTGGAGGCAGGGTGCTGACTTTGCAGCCTCCTCCTGTAGGGGGAAAGAGGCCTGGACACAGGCTGGCAGCAGGGAGCGCCCGCCTACTGCCTCATCCCCCCTGGCAAGGTCAAGGTGTCCGGGTTCCCTTGCCTAGGCTTGTTCCTGTTTGTCTTTGTCGCCTAACTTCCCAGTCGAATTACATTTTTAGAACTTGGATAGTTCCTGTTTGACCGTGCTTCTTTTTTGTTTCCTTCTTTTCTTAACTTCTTTGGGCAGGTATAGCCCATCCTCTGCCGTGGGGACTGAGGCCTGAGAGGGTGGCCATGGTGGAGGAAGGGGAACCAGTGCCAAGTCTGCATTCGAGGGAAGCTGTGCCTGACTGTGAGCAGGAGTGTGGACTGTCCCCAGGCTTCTGTAGGGGGAGGCCTCGGAGCTTAGTCTAAGACAGCTTAGACCCTCTGCTCAAGGTGGGTGCCTTGGGCCTGCAGAAGAATTGGCATCACCTGGGAGCACCTTAGAAATGCAGACACTTAGCCCCCCCACACACTCACTTGCTGAGTCAGAATCTGCATTTTAACTAGGAGCCCAGGGGTTAGTATACTCATAAAAGGTGGCACAGCACTAATTTAAGGCAGGTGCCAAGAGGGAGAATGGAGATAACAGTAAGGAATTGAAGAAGTGAATTTACCTCAAGAGAGCTAGAAATCTCTTTATCTTTGGAAAAGATGCATTTAAGCCTTGGATAGGCAGAACCATTTAAGGGTTCATTCGTTCTCCTTCTGCTTCCTGCTCACGGGAGTGCTGAGCTGCCAGGGTGCTCACTAGGGCACGGGGGCCTCTGACACTTGATACTATCTGCTTGTCTGAAAGCATGCCTCCTTTTATTCCTTTGTTAAAACCTTGGTGAAGGAGGTTGGGAGAGGGATGGCAAAGGTCGGGAGAGGCTTTGCTTCCTTGTGGCAGAGTAGGGGCCAGAGGGAAAAGCGGTTGATGGGAGCTTAGGAGAAAGTCTCAGTAGGGCTCCTAAGAGCGAATTCTTTTCCCAAAACACCGGAACTGTATTGCAAGGGAACAAAGCTTCATCCTCTCGCGGATGACATGGAGCCTCAGTCTGTGGGCTGGTGGCACCCATAAGCCCTGGTCTGACCAGGTTTTGTGGGATCTCGCCCTGCTGCTCCGTGCCCAAGAGTCAGCTTGGAGGAGTGCCTCAGTTTACCCAGCCTAAGCGCAGGGAAGCTCAGAAGCGGTGTTCCGGGTAGATGGAGGCAAACGGTGAGCACAGCTAAAGAGCCCTGTGGTTTACGTCTGTGTATAAGGTGTCCAGTTCTTTGCCTTTTGTCGTCTGCTCTGTAATGAATCTATTGCTTTCAAATCACCCACATTTTTCCCAAAAGATGGACCCTATAGGTCATGTTTTAGTTTCCTAGGGCTAGCGTGACAAAGTACCACCAGCTGAGTGGTTTAAAGCTGCAGAAACATATCATCTCCCAACTCTGCAGGCCAGGAGGCCAAAATCACAGTGGGGGTGGGGGTGGGGTGTGTTCCCTCTGGAATGTGGGGGGAAGGACCTGGGCCCTGGCTTGTGGGGGTGGCCGGCCAGCAGTATCTGGCCATCTCCCCATCACATTGGGTGGGGGCCACCATCATCCAGCTTGGCCTCACCTTAACTAATTGCATCTTCAGAGACCCTATTTGCAAATGAAGTCACGTTCACAGGACTGGGCGTGCAAGCCATAGTGGAGCAGTTAAGTGCTTTGCTTATTTACCAAAGAGTACTGTGTCAGCCATTATCCATCCCTGTCTATACGCATGGACACACAATGAATTTCCCTTTTTTATTGTCGTCTGTCTTTTTAGAATGTGATTAACACTTGATTATGTACAATGCCTTACTGTTATGTAACATATAAACATAAATATAACCTAGAAATATAAATATCTAGAACTTCTTTTGCCTTTTGGTCTTCTCTGCTCCTCAGCTTAGAAAAGGAAGACAAAGAAATCAGAGATGAAAAGCTCATCAATCAGTTCCGAGGATCCATCTGGCGCTTTCTATCAGGCATAACATCTCATTTTAGGGACACTAAATTGGACTGTTGAAAGCAGTGATTCCCAGCCTTTTACAAAAATAGGGACATCTGGTCTTTGCTTCATTGATGATACCTCTTGCGTTATATGTTTTCAGTTATAGTGCATTGAAATGAATTTTGTTTGGAAATCTTTTGCCACCCTTAGAGGGAACCAGGGACTGTCTGACGTGGCTGGGAATAGCTGAAGTCTGCTGCTAGAATCTTCCCTTCGTCCCAGGAGGGGTCGCCTTGGTGGTCCCACATCTATGAGAGAGACGTGTAGAATGGCTTTTACCCCAAATGGAACACTCTGGGCGTCAGAGGTTCATCCAGATGGGACAGCGCTTTCTCTGAAGGCCAGTGTGCCTGCATTCATTGGGGGACTTCTGCGGACAGTGATTTCACCCTGAGGAAGGACTCTAATAGTGAAATTGCAGGCTGATAGGAAAGGTGAAGGGGTGGAAACAAGCCTCTCTGTGGTGTTGAAGCAATCCTGTTTACACCCCAGGTGCTGACTTACCGAGGTAATTAGCAGAGGGTGCCCTGGGGGGCTTGACTTGAATCAGGCTGGTTTTTGTAAATAAAGGTTTATTGGCACCAGCCATGCCAGGAACTTACGGTTAGTCTGACGCTTTCCCACCATGACAGCAGAGTTGCATAGTTGCAACAGGGACCATATGGCCTATGAAGTCAAAAATATTTACTGTCTAGCCCTTTACAAAAAAAAAAAATTGCCACCTCCTGACTGAGAGTAATGAATTCATAGCACCTTTTGCAAATTCTCTCTACTTACATTAGATAATACTTGAAAAGATTTGCTATTCACTCAGTTTCCTAAAATGTTCTCTGTGAAAGCTCCATTGCCCTCTGCCCTCTGCCCTCCAACCTCCAGAATCCATGTGCCTTCTGGGGATTCCCTGTTCACAGGCTCGAGGCCAAGGCTCGGCCATTCTTTGGAGGGTCCTTTGGTTCTTTCTGGAAGCTCAACCCCTCCAGCCTCTCTCAGGCCCCTCTCTGAGTGTTCCCATAATAAGTCCTGTTAAATGGATGCCATTCAGTGTACTTCAGCAAGCTTTATTTTCTGTGATAGATAAAATACCATTTATATTTTATTAAGGGTAATCTTGGGCGCCATTTCTTCTAGCAGCTTTTCAGCATGTGATTCTCTGATGCACTGTATCAGAATCACCAAGGAAGCTGGATAAAAATTTGTGTTCCCAGGTGGCATTGCCCTATTCAAGATGGCAGTGCGAGATGCTTCAGGGCCCTGTACCCCCACAGGAGCTTTGAACAACCGGCAAGAACTGACTAAACCATCCTGCTCAAAGCTCCAGGAAGGAGTTAAAGGACTGCAATGACAGAGCAAGTGCCAAATCAAGGCAAAGACAACTTTAAAGCAGTAGGATCTCGGGGCGTCCTGCCTGGCCCCTTCCCTGCCCCCCACTGGCTCAGCACAGAGCCAGTCTCTATCCCCAGTGTGGATCCCTGGTCCTAGTTCTGGAGAGAGCAGAGAAACTCTCATACATATACTGGGAGCAGGTATGTCTAGCCTACTCTGTCTGGTGGTGGCCTGAGGGAGTCTGCATTTCAGAACTTGCCCTGCATGTAGAAGGCAGCTCAGGGAACTCTCCTACAGAGCTGCTTTGGAAGAGCAGTCACATTGTGCCACCTGGGGCAAGGCATTGCTGGCTGTAGGAGGTTCAGAGCAGTGCCTTGTACTGTGAGGAAACTGTTTCCTAGGGAAGAGGGGCCATTCGCATCTGTGGAGACGGGATTTCCTAGAGCCGTGCCTGTCTGCCCAAGACAAGACACATGCATAGAAAGGATCAGGTGGGCCCCTATGCTTTGGCCTGGAGCTAGTCTCTAAATCCATTGTATAGATAAGCCCTGAAGGAGAGAGCACTTGCACATAGATACAAGCTTAATTTAGAGCAGATGTTTCAGAGTCTAAATTGCAGCAATAACATGTTAAAATATCAAAATTTCTAGGTTTCACAAAAAAAGATACAAAGACATAGGAAGTGATGGTCTATCCAGAAAGGAGAAGATGAAAGCATTAGAAACCATCAATGAGAAGGATCATACCTGGGACATAACAAAGACTTTAAAAATGTGGTCTTAAATATGCTCAAAGAGCTCAAAGAAAACATGGACAAAGAACTAAAGGAAATCAGGAAAATGATAGATGAACACAAAGAGAGTATCAGTAGAGATGGAAATTATGTCAATGAACCAAACACAGCTGAAGACCACAGTTACAGAAATTAAAAATTCCCTTAAGGGGTTCAACAGCAGATTGGAGCTGGAAGAAGAAAGAATCAGTGAACTGGAAGATAAGACAAGTAAAATCATCCATTCTGAGGAGCAGGAAGAAGACTGAAGAAAAGTGAACAGAGCCTGAGGAACCTGTGGGACACCATTAAGCAGACCAATATACATATTGTGGGAGTCCCAAAAGGAAAAGAAAGGGGCAGAGACAGCATTCAAAGAAATAATGGCTGAAAACTTCACAAATTTAACAAAAGACATGAACATATACATCCAAGATGTTCAACAAATGCCAAACAGGATAAACCTGAATAGACCCACGCCACAGTGTACTGGCAAATCCCAAAGATAAAGAGAGAAATCTGAAATCCACAAGAGAGAAACAACATGCCCCATACACGGGAGCCTCAGAAAGATAAAGCACCAATTTCTCCTCAGAAACCATGGAGGCAATAAGGCAGTGGGATGATACATTAAAAGTGCTGAAAGCAAAAAAATTGCCACTTAAGTCTTTATCTGGCAAAACCGTCCTTCAAAGATGAGGGAGAGATTAAGACATTCCAATAAACAAACCTAAGGGAGTTTGTCACCACTAGACTGGCCCTGTGAGAGAAGCTAAAGAGTGTTCTACAGGTTGCAATGAAAGGACACTAGACTGAAGCTGCATGAAAAAATGAAGATCTCGAGTCAGGTAACAACATAACTAAATAGAGATGCCTGTACTTTTGTGTTTTTGGTTTGGGGTGCCACTTTTTACTTCCACTGGGATCTGTGCTGGTTTGAAAGGATTTATGTACCCTAGAAAAGCCATGTTTTAATCCTAATCAGTCTTGTGAGAGCAATGGTTTCTTCTAATCCCTATTCAGTACTATGGGTTGGAAACGTGATTACGTTATCTCCACAGAGATATGACTCAATCAATTGTGGATAGTAAACTTGATTAGATGAAGACATATCTCCACCCATTCTACCTGGGTCTTGAGTATTTTACTGGAATCCCATGAAAGAGAAGACATTTCAGTTCCTTTTGAGAATGAGGAGAGAGACAGAATGACGAGAGAACCACTGAGTCCACCAGCCAGCGAGTTTTGGAGATGTAGGAGAACATCCCCATGGGGAAGGAAGCAAGAGGCCTGTAGAGGAAGCTAACAGATAATGCCATGTTTGCCATGTGTCTTTCCAGATGAGAGAGAAACCCTGGACTTCATCAGCCTTCTTGAATCAAAGTATCTTTCCCTGGATGCCTTAGGTTGACTATTTCTATAGACTTGCTTTAATTGGGATATTTTCATGGCCTTATAACTGTAAACTTGTAACTTATTAAATTCCCTTTTTTAAAAGCCATTCTGTTTCTGGTATATTGCATTCTGGCAGCTAGCAAACTAGAACAGGATCTAAAAGGCATATGCACAAGATGCAATGAGAAATCAGTGATTTTGCACTCATGACGTATGAGCATGTAATGTGACAACACAAAGATGGGGTATGGAAGGGTATAGGATCATAGATTGTGTATACTGTTGATGTTATAGATGGTATCAAAGCAAATGAAATTCATATAGATTCAGGATGTTAAATTTAAGCCCCTTGGTAATTACAGAGAATATGTTGGATGATATGCAAGCTCAGAGAGATAGAAATTGGAGTCCAGGTTGTCAGGGCTGGGAGACAGGGAATGGGAAGTTAATGCATGAAGGATGTAGGATTTCTGTTTGGGGAGATGGGAAAGTTTTAGTAATGAGTGCCAAGGGTGCTGCAATATTGTAGATTTGACTTAAAACAATTGAATGGTGTGCTTGGGAGTGGTTAAGGTAGGAAAGTTTATATTATATATATGTTCCCACAATTAAATAAAAGAAGAAAGAACTAAAGAGACGGTGATAATTAAATGTAATACATGACCCTGAATAGAATCTAGCAAGGGAGGAAAAAAAGGCTCAAATGGATATTATTGGGACATGAAAAAATTGGAAAATAGAGTATAAGCTTTATATCAGTGTTAAGTTTCTTGAATTGATGACTGCACTTAAGGTGGTTACACAAGTGACTATCCCATTCTTAGGAAATGCACATTGTAGCATTAAGTGTTCAGGGAGCATGATGTAGACAATGTACACTCAGGTGTTCAGAAAATTGATAGATGTAATGATACAGCAAAGGTGGCAAAATGTTAAAAAGGATAGATCTGGGCATCTGGGTGGTAGGGTATGTTGGAGCTCTCAACATGGGGTCTATATTATTTTTGTAATTATCCCGTAAGTGTAAATGTATTTCAAAATGAAAAGTTAAAAAAAAAAAATTTGAGACAGAGAATCCTGAAAAAAATTCATATTCCCAGGCCCTGCCCTCTTTGGGGTGGTGTCCAGAAATTGGGATGTTTTGATAGGCTCCCCAGGCAACTGAGATACATGTTCAAGTTTGATCACCACTGCTTTATAAAGAGAGGATCATAAGCTTGGCTAAGAAAATATTTCCACATTATAACATCTTTCATAAGGGATTTCAGTTCAAAATGCCTTTCCAGAGAACAATATACACTTGAAATTCAAAAGCAATCTGTATACATATTTACTGTCCAGATACCCAGGGCCAGCTCCCCTCATCCTTAGCAGACAATGCTATTGACTTGGAAGCAGCTTCTTCTTAAAACAATGTTTTCATATTGTCACGGAGTCTTTTGTGCATAAAAGATGTAAAAGCATTCTATTGTAGAGCTGCAGGCAGACAGCAGAGCCAAGGCTGTGTATTTAGTTATCCGTTACAAATTACCCCTAAGCTGAGTGGCTGCAGACAACAAATATTATGTGCTATTGTGTAGGTTGGGGGGCTGGGGCCACTTGCGAGGCTGCAGTGACGCCCAGGGCCCAGCTGGGGGCGCACCCACTTGGAAGTCCCTTGTGTGCTCATGGGCAGGACCCTGTTCCCTGAGGGTTGCTGGAGCCCGGGCTGTAGGTGCTCTTGGCCCGAGGCCTCTGCCATAGGGGACTTACTGCGGCTCTCGCGAGCCGGGGTCGCGGGCTTTATCGCGGAAAGCCGGTGAAAGGGTGGATACCGGCAAGATGCAGCTGCCAGCTTTTTATACCTAGCCCGTCACTTTTGCAGAATTCTGTTGATTAGAAGCAAGTGACAGGGTGCTGCCACATGCAGGGGAAGGGATTGTGCCCAGGAGGGCAGGGATTATGGGGGACAGCTTAGAGGGCTGCCTGCCGCAGGCTGTGTCCACGTGTCACGATGGAAGTGCATCCTTTGTCCCCAGAGAACACTGACTTCTCTGCTTTGTGACAATAGCCCTCCGCTCTCCCAAAGCCTCGCCTCTCAGGTCATCCTGTCCTGGGTCCCAGTGGTGAGGTGTGGGCCACCCAGCGGGTGCACCGTCACCACCTTCTCACTCCCTGTGGGCAGGGGCCGCCAGCTTTGCTCCCTGCGTGGGGCTGCCCCGTGCCTGGTGCGTGGAAAGCACTCGGTGATGGCGTTGGATGACACTCGCTGTATTTTTAACACTCCTGATGTGTGGCTTTATGTGACACTGTACAGTTACCACAGTGTCTGGTGCTGGGCATGCCATTGCACGCCCCCAGTCCCAGCGGAAGTCAGTAGGGAAGTGTCAGGTGGGTTAAGGCTCGAGTGGCTGGTGCGGTGCTCCAGTGTCACCCGCAGGTGATTCCAAACTGGGGAAAAGGACCTGCAGGGATTAAACTTGGGGTAATGAGTGAATTTCCATTAGCAAGTGGGCTTCCAGTAGAATCCCTGAGGGGAGACGAGGTCTCCTGAAATCCCAAGGCCACACCCCAGTATATTCAGTCGGCGTCTGAGTTTGTGAAAGCCCCCCAGGACCCCCTGTGCAGCCGAGGCAGAGACTCGCTGCTCTAGACCAGAGGCGCGACTGAGTGGGCGCCCCTGGCACCTGGTGGGTAGAAGCCAGGGATGCTGCCAGACACCCTACAGCACCCAGGGCCCGCCCAGAGGCTGAGTCAGTCCCCAGTGCCAACAGTGCCAAGGCTGAGAAAGCCAGGGCGAGGCCCTAGGTCTTGAGTCAGGAAGCTGGGGTCCTGGGGGACGAGTGCCTACCCAGGGTAGCTCTGTCCCCTATGGGGAGCCGCCGCAGGCGCGCGGAGCTCAGTACGTCTGGGAACTTATCCACAATCTACCTAACCGTACTTCCCGCAGAGGAAACGTTTGTAAGAGCGCGTTAGCCAGTCCGCTTAAGCCTGCAGGTGTATGTTTTCGCAGCCCTGTGTCCCACTCATTCACGCGTGCATGTCCCAGGCCTGCAGCTGCCCTCCTGTCTGCCTTGCAGCCCCCGAGGGGTCCTGGCTCCAAGTAGGGGGAGCCCGCGGGCCCTGCCTCCCCAGCATGCGCCCCTCCAGCCCCCCCACGAGGCTCCCTTCCTGTCTTTCTCCAGCAGGTCCTTCGTTTCCAAAGGTGCCTGCAGCCCTTTTGTACTCTTGGTGTCTTTGTAAAATATACCTTAAACAGGTCTTTTCTTTCCTTTTTTTTTTTTTAAGTCCATAATATCACTGCCATGTGATAAACTGCATATGTTTAACACGTTTAAAATGTTCTACTTGACAGCTCTTCACGTGTATGTGCCCATGAAACCATCACTACAAGCAAGATGGTTGTGTCTCTAGCACCCCTAAAGGTTTCCTGAGGTCCCTCTGCAATCCCCTCCCATCCTCCAGCCCCAAGCAATCACGGATCTGCATTCTTTCCGCGTTTCTGCGTCCGCACCCGCACCCGTGCTCCTCATAAAGATTTGTTCACGTAAATTCTCTCGCAACTTTGCATCCACCTGTTCCTGTAAAATTCGGGGACATGTTGATTGCTGAATGGCTCCCACCTGCCACCAGCGCCAGCTCTTCCCAGCCCGTCTTGGCTTGCGTCCCTCGCCTGCTCGCAGACTTGCCTTTCTCCCCCAATGCCCATAAAATGGAACCCAGAGGTTTCTCCTCTTGAAGACAGGAGGGCCACCTGCCTTCCGGCCTCTCCCCTGGCGCAGGGCCGACCACACTGGCCCTGCTCTCCTCCCTCGTACTCCTCCTTCCACCCTGGCTGTGGCATCTCTGCACTCTTCGGCACCTATACGCTCTTTCCTCAGTTTCCCCAGTTTCCCACCCTAGAGGGATCGCTCCCTAACACACCCATCCCTGTGTCACCTCTCATGACACAAGCTGTATTCTACTTTTAATTTCCTCTTCTGTGTTGACTTGTCTTACCAATCCCTCAGCCCACCCATGGCGGTCAACACT
>PVIY010029159.1:0-32331 GCA_004026745.1 Myrmecophaga tridactyla
AAAAAAAAACTCAGTGAAATAAAGTCGAGAGCATGGGTTATCATGTTGGGGCTTATTGTAAAGGGTCCTAGATTGTATGCTCTTACAGTAATCACATATATTCAGGAGTTGTAACTGTTATTTCTAAATCCTGAGATACTGAGCTGTTTGTATATAACCTGGTCATATCCAGAAACTTTAGTTATTTATGTGACACCTGAGAATTAGAGTTAGAGCTCTGAAACTATGAAAGTCAGCACTACTGCATTGTACTGGTTTGAAAAGGTTTATTTACCCTAGAAAAGCCATGTTTTAATCCTTATCAACCTTGTGGGAACAATGGTTAGTTTTAATCCCTATTCAGTACTGTATGTTCAAAACTTTAATTAGCTTATCTCCATGGAGATGTGACTCAATCAAGTGTGGCGATTAAACTTGATTAAGTGGAGACATGTCTCTACCCATTCTACATGGGTCTTGATTGGCTTTACTGGAATCCTTTAAAAGAAGAAACACTTTGGAGAAAGCTAGAGAAAAACAAGAGAGAAAGCCACGAGATTCTGAGAGAACAGATAATGTTATAGAACCATGAAGCAGAGTCCACCAGTCAGTGACTTTTGGAGATGAAGAAGGAAACAGCTCCCAGGGCGCTTCATGAAACTAGAAGCCAGAAGAGAAAGCTAGCAGACTTCACCATATCTCTTTCCAGATGAGAGAGAAACTCCACTGTGTTCACCATGTGCCTTTCCACTTGAGAGAGAAACCCTGAACTGCATTGGCCTTCTTGAATCAAGGTTTCCTTCCCTGGACACCTTAATTTGGACATTTATATAGACTTGTTTTGTTTTGGACAATTTCACAGCCTTAGAACTGTAAATTTGTCACTTATTAAATTCCCCCTTTAAAAAGCCATTCCATTTCTGGTATATCGCATTGCAGCAGCTAGCAAACTAAAACATACATAAAGGAATTGTTCAAAAAGTTGAGAAAAGGATCAGACTTTGATCAGCAATATGAATGAAGTTGATCTGGAGAGGACTGGGATAAATCAGAATACAGTGTAAAGGATGATATTGTCCATATTTTAAAACTTCCACTTTTGTGTGAGACCAAAGGGAACGATGCTTATTTGGTGCAAAATTTATATTTTGGGTAGTGCATTACCTAATTTAACTTGTATGGTTAGTTTAGTTGAACAGCATAAGTACATGGAATCTTGAATAAGATGTGAGATCTTTTTGGTTTATTCAGGTTAGTGTGATGCCCTGATATATCCCAGAGTAATTTGGGCAGTGAAAAAGAATTATTGTCAATGTTACCTTGGGGAACTTGGGGGAAAGGAAGAAATATTCAACTTCATGATTTGTATAATTCCTGATATTCTTGCAAGCAGTGGGCACAACCAAATCAATAGGCTGAGGCTTCAATCTTGGGATTTGACCCTATAGAATTTATTTCTGCAAAGGATAGAGTAAGCCGACTTTAAATTATGTCAGAGTCACCCCCAGAGAACCTCTTTTGAGCTCAGATGTGCCCTCTCTTTCTATGCCAACTCAGCAGGTGAACTTACTGCCCTTCCCCCTACATGGCGCATGACTCCCATAGTTATCAATCTTCCTGGTAACACGGGACAGAACTTCAGGGATTCACCAGACCCGGGACCATGGGATTGAGAAAGTCTAGTTGACCATAAGGGGCAAGAGAGAAATGAGATAAAATAAAGACTCAGTGGCTAAGAGATTTCAAACAGAGTTTAGAGGTTATCCTGAAGGTTATTTTTATGCATTATTTAGACATCCCTTTCAAGTTTGTGGTGTATTGGAGTGGCTAGAGGGAAGTACCTCAATCTTTTGAGCTATGTTTCAGTAACTTTGATTCTTGAAGATGGTTGTATAATGTTATAGCTTTTACAATGTAACTATGTGATTCTGATGCTCCTTTTTTCCAGGGTACTGACAGATGAGTAAAAATAAATAAATAATAGGGGTTATAAAGTGCAAAACAAATTGGGTAGATTGAAATACCAGTGGTCAATGAGATGGAGGGGTAAGGGTTATGAGATGCATGAGTTTTTCTTTTTATTTCTTTTCTGGAGGAGTGTACATGTTCTAAAGATGATATTGGAAATGAATACACAGTTATGTGATGCTATTGTGATCTACTGATTGTACACCATGTATGGACTGCATGCATGTGAAGATTTGTCAACAAAAATATTAGAAAAATAACATTGACTATTACCCAAGGACCAGCAGTCTATTCTGGAGAGAGTTATTGCATTTCTGGTTGCCAGCTGAGTATTGTTAGGCAAAAACATATGATATTGTTTTTTTTTATTTAGAGATTAATCATGGTTTAAGCTTATGTGTAAAGCTGCTAAGTTAACAGTGATTGGTCTCTGATGGTAAGATTCATGTATCTAATTGGCCAGGTGATGGTGCCAAATTTTCTGATAAAGCCAGAGTTGGTCTATGTGTTGCTCCAAGTATATGTTGTGGACTTAAATCCTTGTTTCTTGATTGCATCTACAGCTGGATCTATCTGCAGTCAGCTAATGAGAGTGTCTTACTCAATGAGAAAAATTTAATCTAATCCATTGAAGGCTTTTAAGAGGGAGGTAATAGCTTCAGCAGTCAGAAGAGAGAACTTTTGTCTTTACTTCAGCCAATGACCCTCTCTTGGGGAATTCTTCAAGGAACTTCAGGTGCCATTTTGAAGCTTGCTGTACAGAATTTGGTCTCATACATCCCCACAGCTGCATAAGACATATATAAAATCTCATACCATTTACAAATATCTCCTAATGGTTTTGTTTTCCTAGAGAACCATGACTAATACAAGCACCAATTGCTTTGGAGGACAGAAAAAACACTGAATCAGTAGTCTTCACAGAAATAATTCTTGTTCTTCAGGGAGTCCTTCTCAAGGAAACTTGGTATGGATTTACACATCCTTCATATTCCTGTTACTGTCTTGACCAGGCAAACCTGACTGGGGTAGGTCCTCTGTAAATGGACCCTCCCTCATCCCAGAATCAGCCTTCCAGATAGAAATAGCTAGAGATAATAAAAGAGTGCTAAAGTCATAGTAAAAAATAAATAAAGCAAACAGGTCAATATTTCCAGAGAAGAAAAATGGAAGAGAAATTTTTTTCTGGGGGGTGAAACAATTGCACAAATAGGAAAATTTCAAAAAAGATTCCTAAAATGGAGGATAGCAGTCAGACAAATAAGAGCTGAAAATATTCTTATCACTTAAACACAAGCTATGACAGAGGTCTAGAATAAGTTGAAGCAAGTATTAAAGAAGTCATAGCACAAAACCAATCAACAATAAACCACAGACAAGAAAGAGAAAAAGACCTCCAGAATAAACTAATTAAGAAAATCAGATTCTTAGACACCAGCAAAATAGCACAAGTCACACTAAGAAAGATATGGCCTACTCAAAAGAACAAATCCAAACTTCAGAAAAGATACTAGAGTTAAAACATAATTATGGATGTTAAAGCAAATATTCTAAATCAATCCAAAGAGATGAAGAAAATGTGGTAAAAAACATGAGGGATATAGAGTAAAATGTACTCCAAACTGACTAGATCTGAAAACACCTACTTCAACACACATGGTAGTCTGAATGACAAATACCAAGTACAAAGAGATAATTCCAAGAGCAGCAAGAGAGCAGTTATTCAGCAATGCAAGGTAAGATAAGTGAGACTAAGTGTGGATTTCACAACAGAAAACATGGAGTTGAACAGACAATACTATGATATGTTTAAGATATTAAAAAATTGAACTAACAAATGTATACAGAACATTGCAACATGCAATAGCAGGATATAAATTCTTCTCAAGAGCTCATGGATAGTTCTTCAGGATAAACCATACGTTGGGTCATAAATCCAGTCTCAAAACATTTAAAAAGACTGAAATTGTACAAAACACTTACTCTGATCATAACAGAATGAAGCTGGAAATCAGTAACTGGTACTTGAAAATTCACAAATTTATGGAGGCTAAACAAAACACCCTTAAACAACCAGTCAGTCAAAGAAGAAATTACAAGAGAAATCAGTAAGTATCTTGAGGTAAATGAAAATGATAACACAACATGTCAAAACTCATGGGATGCAGGGAAGGTAGTGCTGAGGGAAATTTATTGCTTTAAATGCCTATATTTAAGAAGAAGAAAGATAACATCAAAGATTAAACTGCACACTTGGAAGAACTATAAAAAGAACAGCAAACTAGTTTGAATGCAAAAATAAGGAATGAAATAACAAAAGTTAGAGTAGAAATAAATGAAATTGAGAACAACAACAAAAAAACAATAGAGAGAATCAACAAAACCAAAAGATAGTTCTTTGAAATAATCAATAAAATTTATGGAACGTTAGCTAGAATGTCAAAAAAAAAAGACAGGATGCAAGTAAGTGAAATCAGAAATTGGAGAGGAGATATTACTACTGACCCCTCAGAAATAAGGTAGATCATAAGAGGATATTATAAACAATGTATTCCAATAAAATAGACAACTTAGGTGAAATGGGTAACCTCCTAGAAACACATGAACAATCTACAATAACTCTAGTAGAATTAGAGGAACTCAACAAACCAATCACAAGTGAAGAGTATGAGTCCATCATCAAAACCCTCCCAACAAAGGAAAGTCCAGGACCATAGGGCTTTACATGTGAGTTCTACCAAGTATTCCCAGAAAAAAAATCATACCAATCCTGTTCAAATTCTTCCAAAAAGTTGAAGAGGAAGCACTGCTATACAAATTGTGCTATGAAGCCAAAATCCTTGCCTAGGAAGCCAGACAAAGATATTACAAAAAAAAGATAAAGTTATAGATCTGTCTCTGTAATGAATACAGATGCAGAAATCCTCACCAAAATAATTGCACATCACATCTAGTAGTACATTAAAAGAATTATCCTCACCAAAATAATTACACATCAAATCTAGTAGTACATTAAAAGAATTATGCATGATGACCATGTGGGTTTTATACCAACTAAGCAAGTGTGGTTCAACACAAAAAATCAAATAATGTAATACTCCAAATTAATAGATCAAAGTAGAATAATAACATGGTAATTTCCATTGATGCCAAAAAGAATTTGACAAAATCCAACAACCTTTCTTGATAAAAACACTTTGAAGGAAAGGAGAAGGAAACTTCCTCAACATGATAAAAGGTATATATGAAAAAACAAAAGACATTATCATACTCAATGGGGAAAAGCTTAAAGCCTTCCTTCCAATATCTAGAACAAGGAATGGATGCTCACTCTCACCCATGGTTATTCATCATTGGGATGGATGTTCTAGTTAGAGCAATTAAGCAAAAAAGAAAGAAAAGGCACCTAAATTGGAAACCAAGAACTAAAAGTTTTATTGTTTGCGGGTGACGTTTCTATACATAGAAAGTCCTGAAAAATCTACCACAAAGCTTCTAGAGCTCATAAACAAGTTCAGCAAAGAGGCAGGATACAGGATTAATGTGCAATAATCAGTAGCATTTGTATATACTAGTAAGGAGTAATCTGAAGAGGAAATTCATGGAAATTTTCCATTTACAATAGTTACCAAAAAAATCAAATATCTAGGAATAAACTTCACTAAGGAAAACTACAAACCAGTGCTAAAACAGACCAAAAAAAGGAAATCCTAAATATATGGAATTTCATACTGTGTTCATGTACTGAAAGACTAAATATAGTTAAGATGCCAGTTCTAACCAAAATTATTTACAGAGTAAATGCAATACCAATCACAATCCAACAACTTACTTTGCAGAAGTAGAAAATCAGTAATCAAATTTATTTTGAAGGGCAAGTTGCACCATATAGCCAAAAAACATCCTGAGGAAAAAAAATGACATTGGAGGTCTCACATTTCCAGACATTAAAGCATATTACGAAAATGCATTAGTCAAAACAATGAGTGATAAACAAGCTGTGGGATGCATATATGAGGATAGAGACACTGACCAATGGAATTTAATTGAGAGTTTAGAAATAGATCCTTTCTTCAATGGCCAATAGATTTTGTCAAGGCAGCCAAATCCACTCAACACGACATCCTCTTCAACAAATGGTGCTGGGAGAACCGGATATCCATATCCAACAGAATGAAAGAGGATTCCTATCACACAACCTATACAAGAGTTAACTCAAAATGAATTAAAGACCTAAACATTAGAGCTAAGACCATAAAACTCTTAGAAGAAAACGTAGGGAAATATCTTAAAGATCTTGTGGTAAGAGGTGGTTTCCTAGAGCTTACACCCAAAGCACTAGAAATGAAAGAGAAAAAATAAATGGAATCTCCACAATATTGAATACTTTTTGTTGACAGAGGATTTTGTCAAGACAGTTAAAATGCAGTGTACTCAATGGGAGAAAATAATCAGGAACCACACATAAGAGCATGGTTTAACAACCAAAATATACACGGGAATCTTATAACTCAACAACAAAATCACAATCAATTAAAAATGGGCAAAAAAATGGATAGACTCTTTTCCAAAGAGGAAATAAAAAATGGCTAAAAGGCATTTGAAACGATGCTCAAATTCAATGGCTATTAGGGAATTGCAAATCTAAACTGCAATGAGATACCATTTCACACCTACTAGAATACCAGTCCCAAAAATAATAATAGAACCTGCAAGTGGAGTATGTGGAGAAATAGGTACATTTATTCACTGTTAGTGGGGATGTAGAAGGGTGAAATCACTCTGGAAGGGAGCTTCACAGTTCCTCAAGAAGGTAAGTATAAAATTGCCGTATGTTCTGGCAATCTAATTACTGGGTATATACTCAGAAGGACTGAAAACAGTGATACAAATAAGACAGTTACACATTGATGTTTATAGCAGCATCATTCATGATTGCCAACAGATGGAAACAGTTCAGATGTTAATCAACTGATGAGTGATAAACAAGCTGTGGGATGCACATATGGAATTTTAGTCAGCTGTAAGAAGGAATGAAGTTATGATGTATACAGCAATGTGGATGAACCTTGAGGACATTATGTTGAGTGAAATAAGCCAGTAGTTTCTTCTTTGACCCATTGGCTTTTTAAGACTGTGTTGTTTAACCTCCTTATAATTGTGAATTTTCCAACCATCCACTTGTTAATGATTTCAAGCTGCATTTCATTATGATCTGAGAAAGTTTTATGTACAATCTTAATATCTTTTTCAATCTTAATATTTTTAAGTTTATTGAGACCCAATGTGTAGTCTATCCTGGAGAATGATCCATGAGCACTTTATAAATATGTGTATCCTGATGTTGCTGAGTGCAATGTTCTCTAAATATCTATTCTGTCTAGTTTATTTATCAAAACATTCAAGATTTCTGTTTCCTTATCAATACTTCTTCTAGATGTTCTATCCATTGAGGAAAAAAAGTGTATTGCAGTCTCCAACTGTTATTGTAGAGGTTTCTACTTCTGTCTTCAGTTTTGCCAGTAGTGTCCTCATGTATTTGGGGGCATTCTGGTTTGGTGCATAAATATTTATGATTGCTATTTCTTCCTAGTGAATTATTCCTTTTATCAATATGCAGAGTGCTTCTTTGTCTCTTTAACTGTTTTACACTTAAAATCTGATTTTTCTGATACTTGTATAGCCACCCCTGCTTTTTTTTGGTTGTTGTTGCTTTGAATATCTTTTTCTGACCTTTGACTTTCAACATATTTTTGTCCTTGGGTCTAAAAATGCATCTCTTTTAGACAGTATATACATGGATCCACTTTTTATTTATTCTGCCTGTCTGTGCCTTTTGTATGGAGGGGGTAAATCTAGTAACATTTAATGTTTTTACTGTAATGGTAGCATTTTCTTCAAACATTTTGTTCTTTGGATTTTTTTGTGTTGTATCCTATATATTTTTCTGATTTTACCCTTTTACTTTCCCATACTGATATTATTCATTTCTAAAGTCTCCTCCAAACCCCTCTCTCCTACCATTTCCTATCAGCTTGTAGCACTCTCCTTAGTATTTCTTATAGAGTAGGTCTCTTTTTCAAAAATTCTCTCATTGTCTAATATATGTACATATGTAAATAAGTACATATGTTTATATGTAAATATTTAAACTTTCCCTCAGTTTTGAAGGACAGTTTGGGCAGATATGGAATTCCTGTCTGGCAGTTTTTCTTTTTCAGTATCTTATATGAATCATACCATTTACTTCTTGCCTCCAGGAATTCTGCTGAGAATTCCACATATCAAGCTTCCCTTGTATGTGAAGGATTGCATTTCTCTTGCTGCTTTCATAATTTGGTCTTTATCTTTTGCATTTGACATTATGATTACTGTTTTATAATGGTTCTGTTTTGAATCTATTCTGTTTAGGGAATGGTGTAATTATTGGAGATGTAATTTGATATTTTTCATAAGAGTTGGGAAATTTTCAGTGATTATGTCTTCAATTATTCTTTCTGCCCATTTCCCCATCTTTTCTCCCACTGGGACACCCATAAAATATATATTCACATGATTTAGGTTGCCATTCAATTCCATGAGAACCTCAACAAAATTTTCCTTTCTTTTCCCATCTGTTCTTTTTTGTGTAAGATTTCAGATGTCTTGTCCTCTAGTTCACTAACTCTTCTGTCACCTCAAATCTACTGTTATATGTCTCCATTGTATTTTTCATCTCTTCTATTGTGTCTTCCATTCCCATAAGTTCTGTCATTTTTTGTAAATTTGAGTTCTTCTTGCAGCTATCTAGTGTCTTCTTTAAATCCTTCATCTATTTTGCCACATTTTCCTTCAACTCTTTGAATTCTTTTAGAGTATTTGTTTAAACATCCTTAATTAGTTATTTAAACTCTTGTATATCGTCTAAGTTTTAGTTTGTTCCTTTGATTGGGCCATAATTTCATGTTCCTAGTGTGACTTGTGAATTTCTGCTGGTATCTAGGCATCTGATTTTTTAATTAGTTTATTCTGGAGTTTTTACCTAAGGTTTTCTTCTTGATTGGCTTTGTGCTCTAACTGTTCTTTGACATGTGTTTCACTTATTCTAGACTACTAGCATAGCAATATTTAGCTTAATTTTTGTTTTGTTTTTGCCTCTATATGTTAACACTACTTTTTTTTTACCATATCTGGAGGGATGATTCTTGGAGGAGGGGTCCCCTAGAGAGGATCTACCTCTGTCTATTTTTTCCAAACAAGACAGTTCCAGAACTGATTAAGATGGAATAGTTCAGTCTCAAATTTCCTGAGGTTGAGATGAGCAGGGTGCTAGCCTTTTCTGCAGAGCTTCCTGCATCTGTACTTTCCCTGTCCTGCAGATCCTATGGTGTTCTTCAGCCCACTGATATCCACAGGTCTAGGGTTGTACTGTGCCTTTGTCATCCAACATCACCCCTGCTGGGAACATAATTGAGAAACAGGCTTCAGGGGAATGTTATTTGAACTGTTGCTATTACCCCAGCCCCTGAGTTCCAGTTCTCTAAATAACAGCTGCCACCTGTTCTCAGCCTTATTTCACTTTTATTGGAGAAGAGGCACTCATCCAACCCCTTTTCTGTGAGGCCAGAAAGGTTACAGTGACTTTCAAGCAGCTTCACTTCCACCTCTGTCTGTGTATTTTCAACATGGGCTGAATTCTGCTTTTTTAGGTTGAAAATGTTGCTGATATTGAAGCCCCAGGAATCTAAATCACAAATTTTGATGAGTCCTTCCAACTTCCCCTTTTCTAGGGGAAGGTCTGCCCCTTCATTCCCTATTAAACTCTACTTCCACCCTTGCCTGGGGCAAGGAAGAGAACAGAGATTGATGGCTGATTTCTTACTTCTATGCTCAAAAATGGAAAGTAGCTATTCTCAGAGATGGACCCCATCACCCTGGAGTCACCAATCAAGACCCAATGTTGGTACCCATCCTATGTGCCCCTTTTCTTGGGAAAATGCCTTTTTCTAGTCCTCAAGATCAGCCACTTCCAGAAGCCTTTGTTTTTTCATCAACCTTGCTTTCTACCTGCTGGGAGTGGAGCTAAAGCAGAACTCCCAGCTTCTTTCTTGATTCCATTGTAAATATATTCATTCTCAGAGCTGGTATTCAGCAATATGAATTCACTTATCAAATCCACAATTGGTGACTGGCTGAGTTCCCCTTCCTTGTTCCTTGGAGAAAGGGCTTATGATTCCCACCAGGGACTGACTGCTACTCAGCCTGCCATGCCAGTGGGGGATGAACACCAGTCTGCAGAACAAGGAAATATTTACTTACAGCATCTTCACTTGATTTATCAGGGTTGCATTTCAATTGGTTCCTTGCTGATGTACAATGTGCGTATTATCTCTGAAGTCCCCAAAACAGATGTTTTAGACAGTTTCTGGCTATTTACAAGCTGTGCTGAAGGATAGACTAAACTCCACAACTCCCTATGCCACCATCTGAAGTCTCTAATCATATTGTTTTAGCCCCTTTCACACATTTTCTGTTGGCTTTAAACAGTTTAACTATGCATCAGCATAGGTGAGGATACTTTTTGTTTTTCTTACTTGTGATAAATGTCCAGGATCTGTAGATTAAAGCTTTTGATCAAATTTTGGAAGTTTGGCCCATATTGTTTCAAATATTATTACTGCTTATTTGTTAGTTTATTTTCGTTTTGTTAATCCCATTACATGTAGTTTGGCATGGTTTGTGTAGTCACCCATTGTGCCAGTTTGAAAGGATTTATTTACACTAGAAAAGCCATACTTTAATCATAATCAGTCTTGTGGGAGCACCTATTTCTTTTAACCCATATTCAGTACTATAAGTTGGAAACTTGATTAGGTTATCTCCATGGATATGTGACTTTTCCAATTGTGGGTATTAACTATTGTATAGAGGGAGATGTGACTCCACCCATTCCAGGGGGGTTTTGATTATTTTACTGGAATCCTTTAAAAGAGGAAGCATTTTAGAGAAAGCTTGAGAGTGATGAGAGCAGTAGAGAAATGAGAACTGCAGAGCCCACCAGCCAGCAACCTTTGGAGATGAAGGAGAATACCCCTGAGGGAGTTTCATGAAGCAAGAGGTCTAGAGAGGAAGCTAGAAGACGTTGCCATGTTTGCCATGTGCTTTTCCAGTTGAGAGAGACACCCTGAACTTCATTGGCCTTTCCTAAGTGAAGGCAACCTCTTGATGCATCAATTTGGACATTTTTATAGACTTCAATTAATTGGGACATTTTATCAGCCTTAGAACTGTAAACTAGCAACTTGTTAAATTCCCTTTCTTAAAAGCCATTTGGTTTCTGGTATATTGTATTCTGGCAGCTAGCAAAGTAGAACACCCATGTCTCTGGATTTTTATGCATTTTTTTCAATCTATTTCCTTTCTCTTCTTCAGATTGGATACATTTTATTTATTCATCTTCAAGTTTACTACTTTTAAATGTTTTTGACATTAATGAAGCTTTCATTTCATTTATTTTATTTTTCTACTCTAGAATTGCTATCTGTTTTTTAAAATAGATAACATCACTTTATTTATATGCCCTACCTGTTGAATTAATCTTATATTTTCTTTTAGTTTTGATTTTAAGTGTTCACTTGCTATATTAAACCTCCAGACCCACTCAGAGACAATATCTACCGACTGTTTAGACTCCTGAGTCTCAGTCATACTTTCTTCTTTTTTTGCTATGTTTGTTTTGTTTTATTTTGGTATTTCTTGTCATTGTTTTTTCTTTCTTTTTTAGGGGGAGGTGCATGGTCCACGAATCAAACCCCGTCTCTGGCATGAAAGGGGGAACTCTAGCCACTGAAATACCCATGCACACTCTTGTAATTGTCTTTAAACTGGGCATATAATTGAATACCTTGTAACAACTCTGAATTCCCTCTTTCCTTTTAATCTTCTGAAGATTTTTGTTGTTTTTATTTGCTTGTTTTTGTTTCTTGAAGTAACTTACCTGAACTTAATCTATGGAATCTGTCATCCATATGTTGTTTGTTCACAGTTCTGTCTGCTTAGTGTTTTTCTTTCATTCTAATGTTCACTTTTTAGCCTGTTTCTATGATTCACTGATATGTCTGAATCACTTATTTATCAGACAGTAATTGAACAGAAGTTGCCCTCAAACATCTTTAGTTTGAAAGGTTTTGTTCTCTATTGTTAGATCTGTATGCTTTATATATTTCACTCAAGTTCACTCAATTTTAAATTATTCCCTGGTTTATAATTTCCATCTAGAATTCTCATATCTCCACTGCACTTCAGGGTCTGAGGCTGCCAGGTATGTATGAAATGCTAATGAAGTCCCTCAATGGCTATGTTTTTCCTAGGATCTCCTTGTTAAGTTTCTAGCTAGTCCTTATGTTTAACTCTTGCTCTAACTTGAACCACAGCTTCAAACTAGGAGAGTTTCAGGTTTTTCCATGCACTGCTTGACATTGGTTTTATGCTCTGCTCTAAAATAGTCACTTTTGAAGGCAAACTTCTGTTTCTCATGACTAGTACTGCTCTGGTAGAACTATCATAATAACCAACCTAAGGTGTGGGTGGGGACTTCCCCAAGCAAGAATACACAGAATTTCATTGTCTTATCTGAAATTCAGCAGCTTTTTGTTCTTAATGGAAAATTCTTGTATTGGTTAAGGTGCTCTAGGAACACAGGAGATATCTGTTAATATTATGAGATTTTATAAAAATGCCTCACCATGATAAACATTCATCCAAAGAGGAAATCCAGATGGCTATGAGGCACATGAAAAGATGCTCAGATTCACTAGCTTTTAGGGAAATGCAAATCAAAATCACAAAGAGATACCATGTCACAACTACTATAAGAGCTGCTATTTAAACAAACAGGAAACAACAAGTGTTGGAGAGGATGTGGAGAAATTGCAAATCTTATACACAGTGTTGGGAATGTAAGATGGCACACACACTGTAGATGACTGAAGTTCCTCAGGAGGCTAAATTGTGTTATGACTCAGCAATCTTGCTACTCAGGATATACCCTGAAAATCTGAAAGCAGGGAGGTGAACAGACATTCACACACCAATGTTCATAGTGTAATTATTCACAATTGCTAAAAGATGGAAGCAACCTAAGTGCCCATCAACATTTTAATGGAAAAAAACAGAATGTGATATATACATATGATGGACTATTATTTAGCAGTAAGAAAGAATGAAGTTCTGAAGCATGAAACAACATGGATGAACCTTGAGGACAGTGAAATAAGTCAGGCACAAAAGGACAAATATTGTATGAATTCATTGTTATGAATTAATTGTAATATTTAAACTCATAAACATAAAATATAGCATAAAGGCTATTAAGCTATAGAATGAGGGTGAAAAATGGCAAGTGATTGCTTAACATATGCAGAATACTTAAATAAGGTGAACTTAAATGTTTGGATAGGGACAAAGGTGATGTTAGCATGTTATTGTGAAAATAAGAATGGTGAATGGTGTGTGAGTGTGTGATGAAAAAGGGAAGTTTAGAGTTATTTGTATCACCAGAAGGAAAGTTGGAGTTCAAAATATGGAATGTATAACACAGTGAACTTTGTGGTAGACAATGTCCATGATTAGCTGTACAAATATAGAAAAAGTACTTTGATAAACTAGAGCAGATGTACAAAACTATTCTAAGGAGGTAATAATGGAGGGGCATATGGGGAAAACATATCTGTTGCAAACTATGGGCTGTAGTTAAAAATAATATTTTAATATGCTTTCATCAACAGTAACAAATGTACCACACCAATACTATGGGTCAACAATATAGAGGGATAAAGAGGAGGGGATGATTAGGGTTTTGTTTTTATTTCTATTTATTTTCTTGAGTAATGGAAATACTCCAAATTTGATCATGGAGCTGTATGCACAACTATGTAATCAATCTGAAACAATGATTGTATACATTGATGGTTTCTATTCTATATCAATATATTTTAAAAACTGCAGTTTTGAAAAAGTGCCACGTGTAACTGTGGAGATACACAAGTCCAAATTCAATAAGGTAGGCTTCAAGCTGACAACTCTGATGAAGGTTTATAAAGAATTCTCAAAGAGAAGCTGGCTGGTTGAAGTAGAGATTAAAGCTATCACTTTTGAGTGCTGAAGTCATCACTTCTCCTTTTAAAGCCTTCAAGTATTTGGATGAAATGTCTCTCATTTCTGAAGAAACTCTAGTTAGTTGATTGTAATAAAGCATAAATGAAATCAAGTTACTGATGATTTAACTCCAAGAAATGTCCTCACAGTAACAGAGTCCAGTACTTGCCCGACCAGACAATGGTGAATCTTTATCTGGCCAGGTTAATACATGAACCAGTCATCACACTTCTCAATTTGTTTTTTGTTTGTTTGTTTGTTTGCTCAATTTCTAAAGACTTAACAGGATTTTTTTTTGAGAATTTTGTCTAGTTTTATAGTTGTCTTATGGAGAAGACTCCTAGCCTTTACACTCCTCTTTGATTGGCTGTACTACCACATCTCTTTCACGCCTAAAATATAAAACACAAAACATAGTTTTGTGTGTATATGACAGATTAGGAAAAAAAGCATATTCTTACAGTGAATCCATTTCTGCAGGTTTGAACCCATTGTAAGTAAGAACTTTTGACGCAGTTACTTCCATTTAAGTATATCCCATCTTAGCCAGGATAGGTCTTAATCTTTATTGCTGGAGTCCTTTATAAGAACATGAAATTTGGACAGACATAGCAAAACCCACAGTGATCAAGAAGCTGAAATAGAAATTAGAAGTGAACAGACAGACCAGTTGATGCCACTATGTACTTTGCCATGTGACAAGCTGAAGATGACAGGATCACTGGCAGCCAGCCCCAGAACATTGGTCTTTGCAAAGAAAGCATCATATATCGTTGATGTTTTGATTTGGACTTATTCTCAATCTCAAAACATGAGCAAACTATTCCCATTGTTTAAGTTGACCCATTTTATGGTATCTGCTTAAACAGCCTTGGAAATTAGAACAGTAGGCAACTAAATTAGCACTCTATAGCCTGTTTCATCTCATTAAATAAAATTGGCTTTAACACTTATATAGTCTTTGTGCTTATGATATGCTTGTGCTTCAAGGTAAAAAAGAGGCTTTTTCCAGGTTATTATTTCTAAAGTTTACATTGCTCATTATTCTAAATAAAATCGAAGCCACATTAGAATGTTTAACGGTGTTGTGATCTTAATTTGTTTCACTAATCCTACATGCATTTTAATAAAAATGATGTAAATACACATGAATAAATTATATGACATAGTTTAAACAAGATGTGAGAAAGACTAAAATATGTTAAAGGAAGAACAGGACATGGTAAGATTATCCTTTTCTGACTTGTCTAACCATCTTATGTAAGTGGCAATACACCATAAACACTCTCTTTCAGAATTTTTATCTGAGGCCCTCTAATAAAACATATACACTGTGGTTGTGGTTTAGATATTTGAAGTCAGTATTACTTTTATTTATGTTTCATTTAAGGTATGCTAAAATTTTCATAGAAAGGAAGTACAATGACATTTATATGTTATTACTTTAAATTATCATTTGAGTGGGAGGATCTCAAAGTAAAAGCACACTGATTGAAGATAATGAAGAATAGCATTTTCTTTCTTCCTTCATTTCCTTGATTTCAAATGGAAGTGAGAATGCACTTTAATAAAGTCTTTTGAAGAAAAATAAAACTTTTGTGATTTAGAATTTTGCAGGACATGCATTTGCATCATGAGCTTATTCTAAATTTTTCAGAAACAGTTCTATGTGCTTATTATTTTTTATTTCAAGGTTGCTTCAGGAAATGGTAATTTTTGAAAGGAAATATGAATGCTTTGAGGGAAATAAAGATGACTGCATGACTGCAAAGATGATGGGATCTCACCTTACGTACATTACAGGGGATGGTTTTCAAATTTTAGAACATAAAAAAATCACCTGGTGTCTTGATTTAAAATGTGACTTCCTGGAGTCTCCTGCTACAAATTCCAAATGGATTGGCTCAAGATCCAGAAACTTGCATTTTTTGTAAGCACCCTTGAAAATATCATACGTACAGTCTTCTGTTTCCATTTTGAGAACCACTGGTTTAAGACTTTGGGTGTTGAATATCAATTAACTGAAAGGATTCTCACAGAATGCTAATAAAAGGTAGTGTTGCCTTTCATTATATGTCAGTAGGAGAAACTTAGTTTATTCCAGAGGAGACTGAATCCCAATTTCGATAAAATATTAGCTTGATGTATTAAGATGATAGGATTATGATCTCAGTTGAAATTGACATACTTATGCCATTCTAGACAGCTCTTACCATCACAAACTTAAGAGTGTTTCAATAACATCATTAATTCTTAGCATTATGTGGCTTAGCTTCTGGGTCTACAAAGATGAAGTCAGTCTTAGAACTACTACAGTCTGGAAATGAGTCCATAGAGCTGCAATGCAGATGGATTAATTCCAGTATTATAAAGTCAACATAGTTGAACATTCATCACATCCCAATCTTCAATACTGTGTTTTGGATCAAGATGTGATGAAGTAATTTCCCTCGAGCTTAGAATTGGATCTAAGGAAATGATGGACAAAACAAAGCATGCAAATATGAGAATATTTTCCATCCTTTCACTTTCAATCTGTTTGAAAAGAGAGGAGTAAAGGACTAGTAAGAGTAGTTGAGGATATAATGGAGGAAAACTTCCCAACCTTTATAAAGGACACGAATATACAAGTCAAAGAAGCCAAAAAATTTAAACAGAATAAATCCAAATAGACCTTCCTCAAGACACATACTAATCAGTCTGTCAAATGTTGATGAGAAGCAGAAAATTCTGAAAGTGGTAAGAGAGAAACAATCTACTAAATCAAGGGAACCACTTAAGGCTGAGTGCACACTACTCAACTGGCACCATGGAAGCAAGAAGGCAATGGTGTATATATATATAGAGCTGCAATGCAGATGGATTAATTCCAGTATTATAAAGTCAACATAGTTGAACATTCAGTATAATATATATATTATACTGAAAGAGAAAGACTTCCAGCGAAGAATTCTATGCAGAGTAAAATTAGCCTTCCAAACTGAAAGGGAGATTAAAATTTTCACAAACAAACTAATCCTGAAAGAATTTGTCAACAAGAGTTTGGCCCTATAAGAAATACTAAAGGGAGTTCTGCCAGTTGAAAGAAAAGATAAGAGAAGGAGGTCTGGAGGAGGGCACAAAATTGAAGATTACCAGCAAGGTAATTTAAATGACAAAAAGAGAAAAATGGAAAAGCATATATATTTCTGACAAATAAAATTAAAAAATGATAAGATGGTGGATTCAAGATATGCTTTTTCAGTAATAACTTTGAATGTTAATGGACTAAAATTACCAATTAAAAGATACAGATTTGCAGAACGGATTAAGAAATATAATCCAGCTATATGCTGCTTACAAGAGACTCATCTTAGACACAAGGATACAAATAGATTGAAAGTGAAAGGATTGAAAAAGATATTCCATGAGACTGTAACCAAAAGAAAGCAGGAGGAGCTATACTAACATTGGACAAAATAGACTTTAAATGTATATACATGATAAGAGATAAAAAGGACACTATATATTAAGGCTTTGCTGAGAGAGAAATTTATTCCCTAAATGCCTACATTAAAAAAAAGATGGCACAAAAATTGAGGACGTAACTGATCAGCTGGAGGACCTTGAGAAAGAACAGCAAACTAACCCTAAAGCAAATAGAAGACCAATAATAAAGATTAAAGCAGAGTTAAATGAATGGGAGTACAAAGGAAAAATAGAAAGAATCAATAAAACCAAAAGTTGGTTCTTTGAGAAAATCAATAACATTGATTGTCTACTAGCAAGACTGACAAACAAAAAATGAGAAAAGATGCAAATAAACAAAACCAGAAATGAGAAGGGATGCATTACCACAGACATGGAGGAAATAAAAAAATCATAAGAGGATGATATGAACAACTATATGCCAACAAACTAGACAACTAAGACGAAATGGACATGTTCCTGGAAATACACAAAGTACACTGACTCAGGAAGAAATAGAATATCACAACAAAGCAATCACAAGTAAAGAGAATCAATCAGTTGTCAAAAATATACAAAGAAAAGCCCTGGGGCAGATGGCTTCAGAGTGGAATTTTATCTAACATTTCAAAAAGAGCTAACACCAATTCTGCACAAACTTTTCCCAAAAAAAATTGAGAAAAAAGGAAGTCTACCTAACTCATTTATGAAGCTAATATTTTAATACCAAAACAGGGTAAAGATGATATAAGAAAGAAAACTACAGGCCAATCTCCCTAATGAACATAGGTGCAAAAGTTTTCAAGAAAATATTAGCAATCGAATCCAACAACACATTAAAAGAATTATACACCATGATCAAGTGGGGTTTATATCAAGAATGCAAGGATAGTTCAACACAAGTAAATCAGTTAATGTAATAGAGCAAATTAACAAATGGAAAGGAAGAAAAACCTATGATCATCTTGATTGATACTGAAAAATCATTCAACAACTTTCAACATCTTTTTCTGATAGAAACACTCCAAAAGATAGGAATCAATGGTAACTACCTAATATGATAAAGGAAATATATGAAAAACCAATAGCCACCATTCTACTCTATTGAGAGAGATTGAAAGTTTCCCCAAGATCAGGAATGAGACAAGGATGCCCACTGCCACCACTATCATTCAACATTGTGCTAGAAGTTCTAGTTAGCACAATCAGGCAGGACAAAGAAATAAAAGGCATCCAAATTGGAAAGGAAGAAGTAAAGCTTTCATTATTTGCAGATGACACAATACTATACTTAGAAAATCCTGAGAAATCTACAACAAACTTACTTGAGCTAATAAACAAATTTAGCAAGGTGGTGGGATGGAAAACTTATGTGCAAAAATCAGTAACATTTCTATACACAAGCAATAACCTAACTGAAGAGTCAGTTAAGGGTGAAAATCCATTCAAAACAACTAATAAAAGATTCAAATACTTAGCAATGAACCTAATTAGGGACATAAAGGACTTGTACACAGAAAACTACATAACATTGCTAAGAGAAATCAAAGGAGATCTAAATAGGTGGAAAGACATTTCCCGTTCATGGATAGGAAGGCTAAATATAGATAAGATGCCAATTCTACCCAAATTAATTTACAGATTCATAACACTACCGATCAATATTCCAACAACCTACTTTGAAGACTTGAAAAAGCTAGTTATCAAATTTGTCTGGAAGGGAAAGAGGCCCCAAATAGCTAAAAGTATCCTAAAAATGAAGAACAAAGTGGGAGGATTTACACTCCTGGACTTTAAAACCTATTGTAAAGCCACAGTGGTCAATACAGTATGGTACTGGCACAAAGATAGAAGCATTGACCAATGGAATTGAACCAAGAATGCAGAAATAGACCACCAACTCTATTGTCAACTGATTTTGACAAGGCCCCCAAATCCTCTGAACTGAGAGAAAATAGTCTTTTAATTAAATGGGCACAGAAAAGCTGGATATCAATAGTCAAAAAATGAACAACGACCCTATCTTACACCCTTTACAAATTAACTAAAGTGAATCAAGCACATAAATATAAGAATTAGCACCATAAAGCTTCTAGAAGAAAATGTAGGGAAACATTTTCAAGACCTAGTGATAGGAGGTAGCTTCCTAAACTTTACACACAAAGCACAAGCAACAACAAAAAAAAATAGATAAATGAGAACTCTTCAAAATCAAATGCTTCTGTACCTCAAAAGACTTTGTCAAAAAGGTGGAGATGCAGCCAAGTCAAAGGGAGAAAATATTTGGAAATCACACCTTGGACAAAGGTTTGATATCCTGTATACATAAAGATCTCATACAACTCAATAACAAAAGAACAAACCATCCAAATATAAAATGGGCTAAATGTATGGTTGGACATTTTTCTGAAAAGCAAATACAGATGGTTCAAAAGCATATGAAAAGATGTCCATTTTCATTGGCTATAAAGAAATGCAGATCAAGACTACAATGAGATACCATGTCACACCTATAAGAATGGCAGCTGTCAAACAAACAGGAAACTATAAATCTTGGAGAGGATGTGGAGAAATTGGACACTTATGCATGCTGGTGGTAATCTTAATGGGGAAGCTACTATGGTAGACTGTTTGGCAGTTCCTTAGGAGAATGAATAACGAGTTACCCTATGACCCAGCTGTAGCACATCTTGGTATATACTCAGAAGAGCTGAAAACAGTGATACAAATAGACATTTGCACACCAATCTTCATAGCAGCATTATTCACAGCTGCCAAAAGATGGAGACAAACCAAATGCTCATCAACAGATGACTGTATTAACAAAATATGGTTTATACATATGATGGAGTCTTATGCAGTAGTAAGATGAAATGTCATTTGAAGAACATGACAATATGGATGAGCCTTGAGAACATAACACTGAGTGAAATAAGCCAGATACAAAAGCATAGATACTGTATGATTCCACTTTTATGATCATGGTAAAGGTAAAATCAGTGGCTTATAATACATATTATGGGGGACTTAGAGATACATAGAAGGTAGAGATGGGTGAATGGTTAGGTAATGAAATTGGCCTCCAATATAAGGGAATAGATAGAAGAAAATGCAGTTTCGAGTTATGAGTTGCACATGGTATCTATGATTTGGAAGAGTTTGAAATGAGATCCTTAAGGTTTATGACACTCTATGTCCAAACAATCAGCTGCATGAAATGAGATAATTTTTTGGCAATGGTGATGGAATTAATATCAAATGATTTAACACACAGTGGGAAGACCATCACTTAGAGGAAGGCACTAAGTGGCTGTAATTTTAATAATGATTCTTCTCTCTTTGCAGTGGAGTCTCACATTTGCCATATAATTCATATCACTTAGATTCCAAATTCTCAAAAAGCAGTTGGTATATGCTTGAAATTATTAACTTATTTTTAATATGTTAACAAATAACTTATTTATTAACTTATTAAAAGTTAAAAATTCCTATTATTAATACTTAAGTATAATATTATTGCTTAATATTAATATTAATACTTAATATTAATTGATCCATGCTTATAATTCCACTCTGAACCATGAAATTCAGGGAATAAAAGATACAGTTTTAATTTGATGCCATGGTAAATATCACACATTATAAATTTGATTTATAGAGACTGTATTTAAGTTCACAGAGAATAGTTGCAGTTTTTCCAAGTCAAGCCTACATTAAAGCCTATAGATCTCAGCTGGAATAAAGATCAAATTTTAGTATATTTCTTTAATAGCCATAAACAATGAAATTCTCAGGTGCCTCCCATACTACTTTCTTATATCAGAGATCAAATTGAAGTGGCCTGTAAACAAATTAAATAAACATATTTCAGGTGTTCAATATTAAAGAAAATAAAAAAGTTCAAGTTATATGCCAACATGGAAAATTGATAGGAAATGGTTGTAGTGTGATACAAAATGATTAGCCTTGGTATATTAAAATCTTGCATTTGAACATTAACTGTTAGAATTTAGGTACTTCACAAGTATACACTCTACATAGCTGCTTTTGGAATGCATGTGCTTATATGCAGAGAATCTTATATAATCCAACTTACTGAATTCTGGAAATGCCTTATTTTCAGATTTCTTCTACAGCAATATTATGATTTAGTGACTACTATTCTCCCCATTTTACCAATGAAGAAAATAAAACTTAGGTTATATAACTTACCCAATGTTAAATAACTGGTAAATGGCAAATCAGGATTCAAAACAAGGCAGCTTGTCTCTACAATCTGTTTTTCTTAAGCACTATGTCAGAAAAATTATTCATAGAGTTGTGCATTAAAGCCTACATACCTTGTGAACATCTTTCGGATAATTATCATCCCTAAAATGGATTTTCTTCTTCAGTCATAGCAAATCTTGATTTCTTCTATAGTTGAAAGTAGCCTATGCAGTAGACAATTAATATGATGGCTAATTTTGTAGTCATTTGATTATGCAAAAATTGTTTGCAAATCTTTAAATGCTGGCAGTCAATAAATGCTACCATTTCTGAGAATATTAACACATGCCACATTTATGTGGCTGGATGGAACTCAACATTTTGTGATTAGTCTACCAATTCTCAAGTTCATTGAATAAAGAAAGTATACACTCAAAGTACGAGTGCGGGCATGCTCAAAGTAGAGGTGCATGCATGTTGTTTGGCACACAGGTTTTTATTAGAATAAAAAAAGGGAGGTGGGGTCTCAGCTATTGGTACATTGTGATTGGTTAGTAAACATTCAGATTAAGGAATGTAAAGAGGTTACTGTGATTTGCCCTTGCCTGGTGGTTGAACAATGTATCAGGTTTTGCTCAATTGCTTCAGGTTTCAGGAACTTGATTGTTTTCTCCAGATGCCCTACCCATGTACTGAGTCTGAAGGTGCCTTGGGGCCATTTTCCTAATGTCTAATGTGCCTCACCTGTTTGTCTTGTACTCTGATTCTGTAATATATATGGTTGCCACTTTGGTGAATTCTAAAAGAATCTCAAGATTTTGACAAATGAGTATCATAGACTACAGTGAGGAAATATCTATTAGGTTTTGTTAAATTGCATTTTATAATGACAGATAACTGTGCTGCTTCCAGGATCACAAATTCTCCTGGTTTTTTGTTTTTTTAAGAAAAGTACCTATAGCCTGAATAACTCTGGCTTGCTGCTTTTTCTTTATTTTTGATATGTTATTTTATTATAGACATGATTTTTGGTAATTTGGGGACCCTTAAACTTCCATTTAAATTTGATGATTTGCTATTCCATTTCTTCAAAGAAGGCTATTGGAATTTGATTGGGATTGAATTGAATCTATACATCACTTTAGGCAGAAATGACTTCTAGGAAATATTTATTCTTCCAATACATTGAATTCAGAATATCCTTACATTTACTTGATTCCCTTGATTTCTTTTAGTGGAAAAGTTTTGTATTTTTCTGTGTGCCAGTCATTTACATGCTTGGTTAGATTTATTCATACATATATGATTCTTTTAATTGATATTTTAAATGAATTAATTTTATTGATATTCTCTTCAGACTGTTCATTACCAGTGTGTGGAAACACCACTGATTTTTCCTGTTAACCTTGTAGCTACCCACTTTGCTGAATTCATTTAATCATTCTAGTTATTTTCTTTTGGATTGTTCAGGATTTTCTATATATAGGAACATAACGTTTGGACAAAGGGACAATTTGACTTTGTGTTTTCCAATTTGGATGAATCATTTCTTTCTTTTTGCTTAATTGGTCTGATTAAAATTTCCAGTACAATGTTAAATAACTGGTGACAGTGGACATCCTTGTCTTTTTCCTCATCTTAGAGGGAAAGCATTCAGTCTCTCATCATTGAGTATGATGTTAGAATTGGGGTCTTCATATATATCCTTAATCATGTTGATGAAGTGTCCTTGTATTCTTAGTTTTCTAAATATCTTTATCAAGAAGAGGGTGCTGGGTTTTGCTAAATGCCTTTTCTGCATCAATTGAGATGATCACTTTTTTATTCTGTTAATGTAGTTATTACATTCATTGACTTCCTTATGCTAAACCACACTTGTACAACTTGGATGAATCCCAATTGATCATGATGTATAATCCTTTTGATGTGCTGTTGGATTCAACTTGCTTGTATTTAGTTGAGGATTTGTGTATCTATATTCATAAGGAACATAGCTTGTTGTTATCTTTTCCTGCAGTATCTTTACCTGGCCTTGGTATGAGATCGATGTTGGAATCTTTGAATGAGTTAGGTAGAATGCTGTACTCTTCAGTTTCTTTGGAAGGCTTTGAACAGTATTGGTGTTCATTCTTTCACTTTTTAAAATTGTCTATTTATTTATTTATTTATTTATTGACATGGGCAGGCTCTGGTAATTGAACCCAGGTCTCTGGCATGGCAGGTGAGAACTCTGCCATTGAGCCACCATTGTCTTCCCCACTTTTCTTTAAATGCTCACTGAAATTCCCCTGTGAAGTGATCTGGTCCTAGTCTTTTCTTTGTCGGGAGGTTTTTGTTTACAGATTCAATATTCTTACTAATTATTGCTCTGTTGAGATTTTTTTCTTGAGTCAATGTAGGTTTTTAAAATATTTCTACAATTTTTTCCTTTTTATCTATTTTTCCTAATTTGTTGGCACACAGTTTTTCATAGTATTGTGCTGTCACCTTTTCTATGTCTCTGGGTTTGGTAGTAATGCATCCCATTTAACTTCTGATTTACATATTTGTATGGTCTATCTTTTCTTTGTTTACCTCTCTAGCTAAAATTTGTTGATTTGATTGATTTTTTCAAGAACTACCTTTTGTTTTTTTTAATTCTCTCTCCTTTTTTCTTCTTGATTTCATTTACATCTACTTTTATCTTTGCATTTTCATTACTTCTACTCACATTGCAGTCAGTTTTTTTTTCTTTTTCTAGATTACTTAACTGTGGATTTGTAGCTTTTTGAGATCATTCTTCTTTTTTAATGTAAGGATTTAAAACTATTAAATTTCCTCTCAGCACTGCCTTTGCTGCATCCCACAAGTTTTGTTATTTTGTATAGTTTGGTTTAGTTTGTCTGAAGATATTTAAGAAGATATAGTAAACCCTTATCAGATATGTGGTTAAAAATATTTTTCCCACTGATTAAGTTGTCATTTCATTTTCATGAAATAGTCTGTTGATGTACAAAACTCTTTTTTAATTTTTTTTTAATTTTTTTTTTATTTTTTTTTTTGAATTTGCATATGGGCAGGAGGCACCAGGGATCAAACTCCAGACCTCCAGCACGGCAGGTCGGAGCTCTGCCTGCTGAGCCATGGCAGCCGCCCTCTTTTTTAATTTTGAGGCCTTCCTATTTACCTATTTTTTTCTTCCATTGGTTGTGCTTTGAGTGTAAAGTTTAAGAAATGATTTCCTAATACAAGATCTTAAAGATGCTTCCTACAGTTTTCCTACAAGTTTGATAGTACTGCTTCTTATATTTATGTCTTCTATCCATTTTCAGTTAATTTTTGTATATAGTGTGAGATAGAAGTCCTCTTTCATTATTTTGCATATGGATAGCCAATTCTTCTGGCATCAATTGTTGAAGAAACCATTCTATCCCAATTGAGTGGACTTGAGAGCTTTGTGAAAAATGAATTGGCCATAGAAATTTCTCTTTCTGAACTCTCAAATCAATCCATTCATCAATATGTCTATTGTTGCACCAAATACTGTGCTGTTTTGACCACTGTAGCCTTGTAATATGGTTTAACCTCAGAACATGTGACTCCTCCAATTTCATTCTTATTTTTCAAGATTTTTTTTGCTGTTTGGTGCTCATTACCCTTCCAAATATTTTTGATAATTGGAATTTTCATTTCTGCAAATGTTATTGGAAGTTTGACTGGGATTGCAGTGAATCTCCAAATTGCTTTTTTTTTTTTTAAATTTGCATATGGGCAGGAGGCACCAGGGATCCAACTCCAGACCTCCAGCATGGCAGGTCGGAGCTCTGCCTGCTGAGCCACGGCAGCCGCCCTCCAAATTGCTTTTGATGTTATTGACATCTTAAGGAAATTTAGTCTTCCAATCCATGAACAAGACATATCATCCCATTTATTTAGGTCTCCTGATATATCTTTTATCAATGTTTTGTATATTTCTGTGTAACAGAGTTTTACATCTTATTTATATATATTGCTAGATATTTCATTATTTTAGTTGCTATTGTAAATGGATTTTTTTCTTAATTTCTTCTTCCTAATGTTAACTGCTTGCATATAGAGACATTATGAATTTGGGAGCATTATTTTGCACCCTCCCTTTTTAGTGAATTCATTTATAAACTCTACTAGCTTTGTTGAGTATTTTTCAGAATTTTTTGTACATAGAATCATATTATCTGCAAATAAGGAAAGTTTTACATCTTCCTTTCCAATTTAGAAGTCTTTAGTTCATTTTTTTGCCTAATTGCTCTGAAAAGAACCTCCAGTAAAATGTTGAATAACAATGGTGACAAGTCACACTGTTTGGGTTCCTGATCTCAGAAGGAAAGCTTCAGTAGGATGTTAGCTGTGTGCCCTTTATCATGTTAAGGAAGTTCCCTTCTATTCTTAGTGTTCTATGTGTTTTAATTTAGAAGGGGTTGTGCATTTTGTTAAATGCCTTTTTACATTAGTTGATAATATGATGTGTTTTTGTGCTTTCATTATGTTAATGTGGTGTATTACATTAATTTATTGTATTATACTTAACCAACCATGATACCATGGATAAAACCCTCATGATCATGGTGTATAATTCTTTTAATACACAGTTGGATGGATGCTGTTTACTCATATTTTTTGAGGATTTTTGCATCTATAATTATACAAGGTATTGGTCTATAGTTTTCTTTTCTCGTGGAATCTTTATCCAATTTGGTATGGGGGTGATTTCATCCTCATAGAATGATTTAGGTAGAGTTCCCTCACTTCAACTATTTTTGGAAGACTTGAGAGTCTTCTTGGAAAGTTGGGTAGAATTCACCTGTGAAGACATATGGTCCTGGGCTTTTCTTTGTTGGAAGGTTTTTGATTCCTGATTCAATCTCTTAACTGGTAATTTGTTTGTTCAGAGTTTCTATTTCTTCTTGTGTCAATATATGTTTGTGTATTTCTAATAATTTGTCCATTTCACCTTTTATTTAATTTATTGACATAGAGTTTCATAGTGTTCACTTATGTATTTTTTTTTGTTTCAGCAGTGTCATTAGTAATGTCCCCCTATTCATTTCTAATTTGTGTTATTTGTATCATCTCTATTTTTTCTTTGCCAATCTAGCTGAAGAAATGTTGATTTTATGGATATTTTCAAAGAGTCACTATTGTTTTTTTCATTCTATTTTTTTGTATTCTATTTTGCATTATTCATCTCTATTATTTATTACTTCCTTCCTTCTATTTGCTTTGGGTTTAATGTACTGTTCTTTATATAGGTTTCCCAGCTTTGAAGTTAGGGTTTTGATTTTAAGCCATTTTTTTTTCTTTTTTAATGTAAGCATTTAGAAGTATAAATTTTCCACTGTGCACTGCCTTCTCTAAATCCCATAAGTTTTGGTATGTTGTATTTTCATTTTCTTTGCCTCAAGATGTTTCTGGATTTCATTTCTGATTTCCTCTTAACATATTTGTTGTTTAAGAATATGTGTTCCATTTCCACATATTTGTGAATTTTCTATTTCTTCCTTTGTTAATGATTTTTAGCTTCATTCCATTGAGTTCAAATAATATATATTGTTTGATTTCAATATTGTTTAATTACTGAGACTTGTTCTGTGACCCAATATATGGTCTATCCTAATGAATGATTCATGTGCCCTCGAGAAGAATGTGTACTCTATTTTTGATGGGTTTGGTATTTGATGCTGGCAGACCTTTGTCCCAGACTGTCTGCCTCTATAAATTTTTACACTATTTTTGTTGTGTCCTGCTGATTTTGCCTGGAGGGCAAGTTTTGGGAAGAAGATCACTCCAGAGATGATTTTCCCAGATGAAATGGTGCCAGGGACTCATGAAGAGGTGCAGACCATCTCCAAATTGCCCTGGGGAGGGGATTAGGAAGAACTCCAAGAGCTTATCCAATTGCAATCCAAAGCTAAGCTCTCCTGTCCTGCCTAGAAAATGTAAACCTTTAGTTAATTGTTCCCTGACTCCTGAAGAAGCTTTGCATCTTCACATCTCCCCATCTCCCACCCCTACCCAGGGAGGGTTAAAACTATGGTTTTGTCATCTGTAAGAATGCAAACACTATCAGGCAGGGTAGAATAATAAGATTTAGTATGCATTTACATCATTTTGGGGATAGCTAGAGAGGAGTCATCAAACTGAGAGAGAGCTTATGTCTTTAGTGTCCAGAGTAAAAAGCATGATGATCATCAGATGGAGGTGGGCTGTGCCTTTGTGAATGTGATGGCTCAGAAATGACAGCCATTGACTGCTGCTGGCAGTTAATTATATGCTTTTCATTGGTTCCATTATGAGGATATTTGGAGGAAAATGTAAGCACTTCATATTATTTTCAATCTGAATACATAAACCTAGAAAATACTTCTAAAATGCATGCACTTAGAAAAAAGAAATAAATTCAGGAAATGGCCATGGATTAGAATGTGTGAGTGGTAATGTACCACAAGGCAGTAGATATTTACCAGCTCTAAATAATTTACTTTCATCAATAATGAGTTATAGTCCCAGGAACCCTCCCCTCCTGTCACATGCAAAAATGTCCATGCTGATAATATGCAAAGCCACACTCCAAAGGACATTTTATATTTTAAAAAATAAGTACAACTGAAAATACACACTCATCCCTGTATCCCATTATCAAAATAGTTTAAATTTTTTGTAAAGTACTGGGATTATGATAAACAAGAGTCATAATATAGTTAGGACATAACCCAAATCACTAATATTTTCCATGTTCTACAAGTTTCAGAGCACACAGATAAAACAGATGTTCTGTTTTCCTGTGCCACAACTGTTCACCAAAGTTATGGCAATACCAGCCAAGCAATAAGCTACATATAGAAATCTATATAGCTGGTTCATTTGATTACATATAAAATAATTTATTGTGACAAAGCCATTATATAGAAAATTATATAGATGTGACTGCTTTCAAAAAAACTACTATATGTCAATATTTTCTAATTCACTTTAAAATCCAGAACAATGTATTTATGGTTTGGCCACAGGCAGCCCTAAAAAAATTAATACAGAAATTAATCTGAAAAAAGTTTCAAAATATGATACTAAAAAAAGAAGCAGGCAGTTAGCAGGACCAAAAGTGACTCTTACTCTCCATTTACATTTGCCATTTCTTTACAAATATCATAATGACAGGGATATTGAATATCTAACAATTACAATAAAAAAAGCCATTTCCTTATAAGTTTGGGTGGGGGTTGTGTCCTTTTTACTGAATCAAATATTGTACATAAATTCAATTGTTATTAGGGTCTAGCTAATCTCTAGAATTAATTATTTAAACTCTTGTTTCTATCCTTATCTCTCTGACTTCTGGGATGACCTTATAGAGTCACCCTCTGTCCTAGGTAGCCCTGCTCATTCCTGATTTATGACAATGAAAAGTTAACATCTGTAACATATTTAACCTATTTAATTTCAAATGATTATAAATAATGTATTGTCTCTTGATGGGTCAGTTTTAGCTCTTAGATCCCAGGTTTTTCTGGAGCTATTTGACTTGTAGCTCTCTTAATATTGTTCCTAATAGCTTTAGGAAGCAAAGTCTTGAGGTATCTGTCTGCAGCATTTCTCACCTTGTGAAAAATATAAGAAATGTTATTATTCTGTCTTACAAAGTTGTTTTTTTTTATTTTTAGGTCACTCTATTCCCCACTCTACCTCATATATTGGAGTGAATATAACTCTCCATAAATGTTATTTTTAAAAGAATATTGTTTGCGGTGGGCAATGATAGCTCAGTAGCAGAGTTCTCACCTGTCATGCCAGAGACCCAGGTTCATTTTCTGGTGCCTGCCTATGTAAAAAAAAAAAAAAAATATATATATATATATATATAAATTTATTTATAAAATGTATTTCACAATTATATCCCACATATCCTTTAGTTAAGAAGCTACATTTCAAGAAAATAATACTTTTGCTTTTTTTCCTTTTAAACTTTTTTATTTACTACTCATGATGAATAATGATTTTTTTCAATTTAGATACTAAACACAAGGATATTTTATACTTAGAACAATTTCATTGTGGTTAAAATTGTCTGAAATTTATGCAAAAGGAATAATAAATATTGAGGTAGAATGCATTCAAATTCTTGGTAACTTGTCATAATTTATGGCCTGTCCCTGCAATGCTTGTGGGAAATGGTTTATTCTGGTACATTTTTCATCTTCTGGCTAATTGATGGTTGAGCAGCTTCAACATTTGCTGAGACTTTTTCTGAAACTTGAATTTTGGCTTCTACTCATGATGTAGAAAGCTGGAAAGAGCATCATTCCAACCTAATAAAAAGAAAAAGCCACATAATCTACAAAATCAAAATTTTATGATTCTATCCAGAATTTAGTGTCAGCTAGCATTAGTTACAGAATCCCTGGGAGCCATAGAGCCACAAGAAATTCTGAGTTATTTTCAGGCTTTATTCCATAGATTTCACTCACTGGGCAGGAGGAAGAATGAAGGAATTTGAAGCAGTCCTTGATATGACCAGAGCTTTAGTTTCCCAGCTGTTAAAATGAATACCATAAAATGGGTTGGATTAACAAAAAGAATTTATTCACTCATGGTTTAAGAGGCTAGAAGTTTTTCTTCTTTCCAAGGTTGGTATCTTCTGCCTGGCTGTCAGTCTTTGGGATTCTTTGGGTTTTTCCATCACATGGTAATAACATGGTGGTTTATCTTCCTTTCTCCTCTGGGATCCATTGACTTCCAACCTCTTGCTGCTCTCTATGACTTTTCTTCATGTGGCCTTCTCTATAAGGCCTCCAGTAATAGAATTAATACTCATCCTGATTTAGTTGGGTCACTGAAGTAACTTTATCAAAAGGTCCTTTTTGCAATGGCTTCACACCCATAGTAATGATTTAAGCTTAAGAACATGCTCTTATGTGGTATATAACTCCAAGTAACCATGACAATTAACAGTTATTACTGGAAAGATTCTGAAAAACCCCTACCCTTGTGGTCCAAAGCACAGCAACTCACTAAAAGGGAAGTTGACCCATGGCAACAGAAAACATACCCAATCTTCAAGCACCAGGATAGCAACCACTGAGTAACATCTCAGGAGAATTTATTATTAGGGAAAGTGCTAGCAAAAGGTGAAATAACCCACTCCCTTACCCAATACTCATGTTCATGGAGAAAAATAAAACTGGAGATAGAACAGAAACATTAAGAAAAAGCACTTTAGCAGTTTATCCTAAACTAAGCACAAGTTAACACTGGAAGAATTTGAAGTGGGTGGTGAACATAAGGTAAGCAGGCCAACAAGAAAATACTACTTCAGCTTAGCTCATAAGTACTTTAGATGACTATGCTACACAAAAATGTGAGAGGCATTTCTAGGCTTAAATACTATTTATGTCACTCTTTACAGTCCTATAAAAGATTTCTGCTGATCAATCAAAAATGATGAGCTACAGAAAGAAGCAATAAAAACAAAACAAGCAAAAAAATTGAACTGGTAGAAGAAATAATTATCAAACTTGAATATAGGTCATATAGATAATCCAACTGTTGACTTATGGAGAAAAGAATGGTGAAAAATGAACAGAGCTTCAGAGAAGTGTAAGGTACCATCAAAAATGTAAATAGATTGATGATAGATTAAAATGATAGATTAGATAGAGAGAGATAGATGGATAGATAGATAGATAGATAGATAGATAGATAGATAGATAGATAGATACAAAGAGAGTTTCAGAAGGACAGGAAAAAGAGAAATAAGCAGAAAAGATATCTGAAAAAACAATGGATGAATGCTGCCCAAATTTGCTGATAAATATTAAACACCCAAGAACCTCAACCTACTCCAAGTAAACTACAATGCAGAATTGAATAATATGAAGGTATGTATAACCTTTCTCCTAGTAATTGGGAGCAGTTGTGATTTTCACAGTCTTGTGGCTTAGTTTCCTTCAATGCTGCATTGATTTTGTTTTTAATATGAAAGATAAGTCATTGCTTTAAAAATTGAATTTATATAAGGATAAATAAGATATAGGTCCTAAACAAACAATTTTAACTTATTTCCAGTGGTTAAAAGACCTGTTTTGTAGATCTCAGAGGAGAGAATTTGGTGTAAGTAAGGTTTAGCATAATCCTTTCAGACATACACATACTGATTAACTGGTAACCAGGGTTTATGGTTTTTTTCCTTTTGGCATTTCCCCACTGCCTGAAAATTTCTCATGTTAAGACCAAATAGGTAAAAAGTCAAGAGAGCAGCAAGTTATCTCAATAATTACTCTGTTTTTTTATGTAACTGAACCTTTATATGACTATTTTGGTAGTGTACAACTTATAGAGTCTAATCTGGAAGGGTTTCCATAAAAAAGAGAATAAGATGCCATGCATAGGATGAGACTGACATAGAAATAATATTGAAGGTTGAAAATTCAACTATCCCATGTAGAGAATTTGTGATATTCTCACAAGCAGTGGGGACAACCAAAGCAATAGGCTGAGCCCTCAGTCTTGGGGTTTGTTCATATGAAGCTTATTCCCACAAAAGATAGGCTAAACTTACTTAAAATTAAGCCTAAGAGTCAC
>PVIY010029160.1:0-32329 GCA_004026745.1 Myrmecophaga tridactyla
GATTATGCAAATTTAGCTTCCTTTTTATTTGAAATAAGAGGACTGAAATCTTTGCCAATAAATTCTTCAACTTGCCCTCTGAAGTCTTTAATGTCCTTCTGAATCTTCCAAATATTTGACAGAATGTAAGTACAGGTAAGATACTTTTCCCCAAAGTGGCTTGTTCTAGTTTGCTAGCTGCCAGAATACCAATATACCAGAAATGGAATGTCTTTTACAAAGGGGAATTTATTAAGTTGCATATTTACAGTTCTAAGGCTGTGAAATTGTCCAAATTAAAACAAAACTTTTGAAATGTCTAATTTAAGGCATCCAGGGAAAGACACCTTGGTTCAAGAAGACCAATGACATTCAGGATTTCTTTCTCAACTGGAAAGGCATATGGCAAACAATGCAGTTTCTGCTTGCTTTCTCTCCAGACTTCTTATTTCATGAAAATCCCACGGGGGTGTTTCCTTCTGCATCTCCAAAGGTCTTTGACAGTATGGCTCTAAAAAGGGACTCTCCAAAGTATTTCCTCTTTTAAAGGAGTCCAATCAAGGCCCACATGGAATGGGTGGAGTCATGTCTCACTCTAATCAAAACTTAACACACACAATTGGATTGTGAAAACCTTGTGTCTGATGCTCGTTTTATCTATGTTGTCAACAGATGAGTAGAACATATGGAATAAAAATAAATAATAAGGGGAACAAATGTTAAAATAAATTTAGTTTGAAATGCCAGTGATCAATGAAAGCGAGGGGTAAAGGGTATGGTAAGTGTAATCTTTTTTCTGTTTTCATTTTATTTCTTTTTCTGCTGTCTTTTTATTTCTTTTTCTTATTTGATGCAAATGTTCTAAGAAATGATGAATATGCAACTAAGTGATGATATTGTGAATTACTGATTATATATGTAGAATGGAATGATCACATGTTAATGTTTTAGTTCATTTGTTGCTAAACTTTTTTTAATAAATAAATTAAAAAAACAACACACACAATTGGGTGAATCACATCTCCATGGAGATAACCTAATCAATTTTTAAACATATACTGCTGCCTGCACAAGATTAGATTAGGATTAAGACATATGGCTTTTCTAGGGTACATAAATGTTTTTGAACCAATCCATGGCTTATATTTGATTTTTTCTGGTGTGTTGTTTTCAGTTTTTAAAGATTTTAAAGATGGCATTTTTCTTTCAATTATTTTAACTTGGATTCCACCCTGGAAATGGACTTTGCTGTTAAGCCTCATGGCTCCAGAACTCAGGGCAGCCAGCGGGCACCTACATACTGGGTTTGGAGAGAGTGCCCTGCCAGGTGGCCAGGGAAGCACAGCTCTTCCAGGTCTGTAAGAAGTTAGTGTCTCTCTCTTCTGTGGGTCATGGCCTCCACTCTGCAGAAAAACCTCATTCATGGTGGGGTTTCCAGGGGAATATCTGAACCCTAGACACAGAGGAGGAACAAATACTACTTTTTAAATATATATATATAAAGTAATATTTGTTGTATATATATAAAGTAATATTTGTAACATATATATGTATAGTATATTTTAAAAATCATCTTGGGTAACTGCTGGGGTCAGCTTGGATATTAATCTGTAAGAAGGGAGAGTTTCACAGAAGGGGTACCCAAATGAGAAGGGTGCATTCCTAGGCTGCAGAGGGGGTGTCCTTTTCTCCATCTGCCTCTGATTGTAGGAATGCAGACTTCACCTGCCCTGCTCCTGCATGGGTGGGGCTGTGGGTCGGGCATTGCTTAAGGTGAGCCCATTCAAATTAGTATCTTGCAGTTCTTGATGGAAAGCAGAAACTGGTGGTGAGAAAACAGACTTATAAACCAGATTATTGTGATACTGTCCATTCTTGTTCCCCCTTCCCCTCATGTGTCATTCCTAGTTTTCCCAGAACTTTTCTCAGAGCTCCATTTCAGGGTCTCAAATTCCCAGGTTAATTTGATCAGTGTTTGCTAAGAACATTACTGTCAAACAGCTCCTCCTTATTTTCAGCTCCATGGTGACAGCAGTTACTAGCAAAGAACTCAAAGGAAAGCAACTTTACTCCCCACCTTCAGATGACCTTCCAGAACCATTTTTTGAGTTTCTTGTGTAGATTTTTTCTCTATGAAATTGGTGGTCCCTTTAATTTTATGCAGGAGTATAAGTCTGTCTAAAGGGCTTTGAACAATATGAGGTTCTGCCATCCCTTTTCCAACAAACTTATGGCACATACAGACATGTGTTTGTTAATTTTATTTCTGCTTACATGAGCATCACATTTTATACACTGGTATTTTATAAAACACTGAAAAACAAAAGAAAAATGAAATCACTTTAATCCCATCACCCCTAGAAAATATTTATAAATATTTTGGAATATCATATTATTGTACCAATAATATATATTTCTGTACTTTGGTGATGTGTTAGGAAAATAGGTTAAGAAATAAGAAGAAAGTAAAAGCCCTTGGAAGTATTAAAACAATACAAAACAAGGAAAAAGCCTAGACAATACCTGGTTTCTGCAGGGAATTTGTGGCCCTGGATTTGGGAGAGATCTTGGAGGCAGAAAATCCTGCAGAATTCTGTGCCTGTGGGGATGTACTGGGCTTGTCTGGAAAGGACCCTTGGACCAAGGCCAGGACAACACCTTCCCCCTCCCATTACAGCCACTGCTTATTTCTGAATCTTAGAGGAAATAATGTTCTATCCAGTGTCCTCAATAGAAAATGTGCCTCCCTTCAACTAGTCTCTCACTTAACTGCCCTCCAGAATTTCCTTGACCCTCTTCCTTCCCAATTTGGCTGTCTCCATACATTAGAGCTAAAGGGTCAGATTTCTAGGACTTGCAAGTTCTAGAGGTTACTCCCCACTATGCCTCACCATCTACCATGCAGCCAGAACCCACTCAGCTGGGTTCCATCTGAGAGAGATTCCATACCCATTTAGTCCTTGCCCTATGTGCCAAATCTGAACTGTGCTTTTGCCCTATCCCTGGGAATCTTAATCCAGGGAAACTCCAAGATCTCAGAGGAATCAGGGAAAGAATGGGGGTCTCTTGGGTACTGCCTCAGTTTCTCACAAGCACAAAAGAGGCATTTTGAAACTGGGAATCCATCCTTCTCTTATCTCCTCCTGTCAGTTCCTCATGCTCCTCAGAACCTCACTCCACCTCCCACCCTGCTCAGATTGTACTTGGATCCTAGGGTCTCTGCATACACAAGAAAATGCTCTAAGCATATATAAGGTCTGAGCTGCACCTCAAAAATTGTAACTTGGAAGGGGGGTTTCTTGAGGGTTCAAGTTGGTGTCCCTCCCCACACCATAATCATTTGTCTGAATGGGTTAGGTAAGGAACATAATCCCTGCCATCATCACCTTCTCCAGTAGAAATAAATTCCAAGTGACCTGAGTATAACTCCCTTCCAGGACACTGAGCCAGGGGTTTCCTGAGCTGGGGCTTCTCAGCCTTTCTCTCTCATACCTCCGAACTTGGTTGGGAAGTGCAGGGAGAAAATCCTGTGTCCTCCTCTTGTTAGGAGGCTTGATATGGAGTACGAGGGGCAGGAAAAATCTCCACTCTGAAGAAGTGACAAAAGATGTTTTAAGTTAAGTGTTTACATTGAAATGAAAAGAAAAATTAATAAATGAAATATATTTCCTACATGATAGAGTATAATTAAATTCAAATTTACTCCAGGCAAAATATTTCTAAATTTTGCAGGAAATTTTCTAAAGTCACTTACTAATGAAATTTTCTTTTGTAACTTTTATGAGTTAAAAATGAAAGCCCTTGGACAAAAAATATTTAGATACAAACTTGGCATTTGGAGGGTCATTTGTTGAAAACTGAGTGGCTCCTGATGAGATGAGGTTTCTAGAGGTTTATGGAGATTAGCAAAGGTGTTAAATCAATTCTTTCTTTTGTTTTAAAGAAACCTGATCATTCATAGCAAAACCTATCTGAAGACTGTGAAATGCAATCACATGAAATAAATGGGTGTGTACTTCAGGGATTCAATAGAAAGGACACCCAAAGAGCCAAGTTCATTCCTTTCCAGAACACAATGTGCACCTGGAACTCAGCAGGATGTGGAAATTTTGGAAAATTATTCCTACCACCTTGTGAGGAACTGATCATTCAACTGACTTCCATACTAGTACTTTGAAGGCAAGAACTGGTCAAGCCATTGACATATTCCTTAGGTGGTATAAAATTTATGGGAAAGTAGTTTTTGATACTTTGCCAAATCAAAACAAACTGAAAAATCATGTTAATTTAACCATCAGCAACCTGAGGAAAATTCTACAAAATTAATCTGTTTGCCTAGTTTATAAGTACAATCTTAATCCTTTGACCTATTTATGAATTCAAGTTATTTTGCCACCTAATCTTGCTATATGGTTTTGGAATCAATATAATTATTGATTATCAATATGATTTTGGTATATCATTTTGCATATTTCTTGGTTCATATGGATTATAGCTGCCAGATATCTTGCAATTTTATATTTGTTGTAGGTTCTAAAATGGATGGGGAGTATTTTATTCTTCACATATAAATATGTTAGATTCTACTCGAACACAGCAAGGGTTACTCTAACAGTCTAAGTGGTGCAAACATGTATATATAACTGACAGTATATTCTATTTGTGTAAATAGACAATGCAACGTGTAAGTAGAAAATGCATTGAAAGGTTTGGTAATATTGTTTGTGAGTATGGGCAATATATTCTCTTCAGAAACACAATTTTTTTCTGACAAGGTTTATGTATGTCAGGAAATAATTGGACCTGAAGAATAGTGGTCATAAAAAAATCTGAAATGAGAGTGCCATCTTTACTCACCTGTATAGAAATCAAATCCCATTTTTTTAAAGCATGATTTGTTTCCTGGTGCTGATTGGTATTACTACGTGACAATTATATCCTTTTACAATGTGAAGTGGGTGCTTGAAAATAATTTTAAAGATTCTGTATTCTTCTCTTTAATTTTTGGCTTTTTTAAATACAGGGGTGTGGAGACAAAGATAGGAGGGCAAAGCTTTTTTTTTAACTTCTATTAAACCTTATGTATTCCAAAAATGCTTTGGGATGGTTAGTTCTGTTTGAGATAAAAGACACAATAGGAGAAAATTTGGTTTTCTGACAGTCCCGGATACACATTTTATGAATTTTTGTCAATCAGTAGCAAAGAGGGCATGTTCTGAATTTTAAGTGAGGGACAGAAGACATAGTGATTGGGATTTTGGACATTTCTGCACTCATTTTTTTTAATTTATTATTGCTCTTCTAAGGATGTCTTTGTATCAATTGTTACATTCCCAAATTCATAGACATTGATGGATGGTTGTTGAATTGATTGAATTCATGTAGTTGCCTAGACAGTGAATATTTGTGTCTGGTTTATCTTGGGAAATATACTACAATAGTATCTTGCTGATTTAGTCCAAATTCTTTTAGACAAAGAATGAGTTCTGGCTACAAAATGTACTATCAATGTATTTTTGAAAAGTCATTATGATAGGAGATTGTGATACTTTAATGAAACAATGAAAGTACAAAGTTTAGCTATATGCCCTTTGCTAAGCCAATCAGTAGAAACTGTAGTATCATGGTTGATTTTCAGACCAATAGAACCTCTACCTTGGAGTTTTAATTTGGGTCAAACTCATGAGACTCAAGCAATTTGGACAAAAGTCATGCCTCAATAAAATTCAGTTTCTTTTATGTAGGATAAAAATGGTTGGCAAGGTAAATGCATGTTGATAAGGTAAAAAAAATGTTTTCCACAAACCTGAAGAGCTTTCTTTGTGCTTCAGTTCTTTTTTCATTTGTGTCATATGTGAAATAAATCCTATTCCACTCAAAACACATGGGTATTATTGAGTCATAGCCTTAGCAAATTTTTGCTATAGCCTTTATCTCTCCAGGGCAGTCTTTATCCAGGGAAATTTCTTCCCTCAGCAAAATGGACTCAAGTCTGCCAGAAAGAACTCACCTGCTCCATCTTCCTGAACCACCTTGTAGACCCAGTTGAAATAAGCTGTGGGCACAGCTTTTACAGGTCCTGTCTCAATCTTTCCTGGGAAGAAGCAGAAATTCCTGCTAAATGCTGCATATCTAGGAAAGAAATATCTCAGTGGACAGATTTCAAAAACAATATCCTTCTGAAGACTATGGTGTTATAGGTCAGATAAGCAAGTCTCTGCCAATTCCTGAACTCAGAAGAACATCTGTGTGGGATGCACAAGGAGATGAAGGATATTTTCTATGAAGACGGCAAGAATCTGCTCTGTTGGTCCTGCTTTCAGTTTCAGGAGCATGAGACTCATGAATACTCTTCCGTAGAAGGGGCAGCTGAGGACTACTGGGTAAGTAACACATTTGATAATTCTTTGAAAGCTGTGGTTACTATTGCAAAGATTATTGTAAAAATGAGCATTGGGATGATGATTAATTCTGCCTAAATGCCTAATATGTGCCAGATACTCTTTTAGGTAGAAAGGATGAAACTGTGAATAAAATAAATAAATAGAAATACTTTCATGGAGTTTTATTTTGGTGGGATGGTGATTAGTAATGATTATTTTTCTGATTATACAGTATAATGTGCAGGTCATTGTAAAGCCTTTCTGTCCAGAAACAATCTCTGGCTATGAAAATAAGGAGACCTATGAGACTTCTATAATGGAAACATCTTTAGTAATACTAGACAAAAAGGATAATAAAAGAACGGAAAGAATAGGGGACTAGAATCAGAAGAACCAAATTATGAGGCAAAATGCTTATCAGGAATTGGCCATATTAGATACAATCCTTAATAGTTTCCATAGGCAAATGATAACAGAACTGTATATTTTGCGGTATTATTAATGAGATCTCTCAGAACTGATGATTACTGAGCACTAACCACAGAAATGTTAAGATTACTCCACTCTCCCCAATGTACATTTATCTAACATGTCTTTCTTTTCTACATCACTTAAGGTTTGAAATCCATACTACATTGTGCAGAATTCATAGCTCCTTTTCAAGAGAAGCTCCTAAAGCAAATGGGTTGTATATGGGAAAAGAGCCAAGAAAATCAGAGAAATCTAAATGAAGAAAGCAGTATAATCAGCATGTGGAATCTTAGTATGAGACTTTCTCTCTCAGAATCACCTTGAGACAGATATGATGGAAATTTATCCACTAAGAAGTTGAGCTGAAATCATGTGCCATAAGCTGGAGTACATTTCTCAATAGGAAAAAGAATGTGCTTTTTCAATGTAAGGTAGCCTAGCTTACTTAAGATTTCTAGACCCTAATTTAACATTAACTGGTAGAGATGCATAATGGGATTTGGAGAAGTTCAGTGGCTATGGATCAGGAGGTCAGTAAGTTTCTTAGGTTCAAAACCAACTTGAATTCTGAAGGACAAATAGGCATTAAAAATGCATGGTTATTTAGGCAGAGATTCTGTATAAGATTATATAAATTAAGGCATATATAATTTGAAGCTCAGATGTTTCATCTAATGCTAATACAATGATGCCAATAGGGTAGAAAAGAAAGTGTGAACAGCAACTTAAGAAGTGTGCCTGCGACGGTGAAAACTGATAGGTAGAGAAACTAAGAGTAGTTAAAGAATGATACTGGTTCAAGGAGGAGAGATTTGAACACATTGAAAAGGTGAGAACAAGAATCAAGAGAAAGACTGGGGAGGTGGAGACACATTGAGTTTATGAATATTAGGAGGCAGTATGCAAGAGAATGAGGAGTCACATCATTAAATTGGCAGGGCAACAAGGGAGCCTGTGGCTTAGATAGCAAGAAGGACAAGGAGGGAAGAGAAAGGCTATGACAGTAGAAATTAATTTGAAACCCAGGGTTAGGAATTTTAAGAAGATCTTATCTGATGGCTTCCCATTCTGGGTTAAAGACAAGAGACTAATTTATTAACAAAGACATCAAAATATATGTAATTTGCGAAGTAATCATAAATTCAAACTGTTTTCATGTAATATTTCAAAGGTAACAGGGTGTATATAAAGACATTAACTCTGAAATGCTTTTATTTTCTCAGGAATTTATGAAGTGGATGAAAGCATTTGAGGGAAGGATGGGTTTGGGCTTGTAGTTAATAATAAAGAATGGAAATAAGTGAATATGGGAATGAGATGAATTTACATTTTCTTAGACATGGAAGAATGAACTTAAGGTGTGTATAACTGATTGTTACAATGAATAAAGGGTAAGTGGAGCATATTAAATTCATTCTAGGTATGTAATCTAGGATATTCATGTCCCTGCAGGATTATGTGAGTTTAAGGAGAATGATTATCAAAGATGCACATAGAAAGCTACATCCAATTCTTCATAAGGAAGAAAAACAACAATTAGAGAGACTGAAAAAGGAAGGCAAAAGCATTTTGCAGAAACTCAAGAAAAATGAGACCATGATGGTTCAGAAGAGGAAACATTTAAGAGAAATGTGTGAACTGATGAAAATGTGCCATAAACCAAATATGGAGATGCTTCAGGTAAAATCGAAGGACATGCTTCAAAATCATTTATATCAATCCAAGTCCACATCTTTATTCATTTGATACCATAATTTATTTCCTCATCTCCATTGTCTATATCACAGACTAAATCCTAATTGGGATTAAAAGAAATAAATAGGAGCACCTATATTAGCCAGGAAAAATAAAGCTTTTATTGAATAGAGTAGATACCCTAGGGAACATTGCTTTTTAAAATTTTCTTTATGTAAAATTTTCTAAAAGCCAGAAAGGAGCAACTTAGTGATGGACATGCCATTTTTATCAGAAGTTAGACATCATGGGGAAATCTGAGGGAAAGCTAAAATTTTCTTCCTCCTGATGTTTTCTGTCAAGAAATCCTAGGTTTCATTTTTTGGCTATTTCCTTAATTTGCATTTGGAGCACATTACCCTTTGGGGTCAAATCCTAGGTAAGACCAATTTACAGACCTTCATGGGTAGTTGTCACAGTTACTACCCTTCTTCTTCTCTCTCCTCATTCACCCACTGGGTTCTGAATTTATCAATAATTTAGAGTCTTACCCCTTTGAATAAAAAGTGAAAATGAATTTGTAAGAGTGGGGGCTGAGGACAGCTAGGTGTTCAGTACTTTTCTGAGCTTTCCTCAGATTGGATAAAAGCAGTCAATTTGTGACAACTTCTAAGCTTTTCTTTCTCTTTACAGGATTTGGGAGATATATTGACAAGGTAAGCTTAGCTTTCAATCTGAACTGGGACATCATGAGCACTATTAAGAGATCAAGTTAAATCTAAAAATAGCCAAAAAACGAAGTTATAATTTATTGTGATGTTAAATCTTGTTTACACATATTTATATTTTACTGAATATGGTTTTTTATCCACTTTTATCAGAAGTTAGTCTTGTTAGTTTGTTGCTTGTTTATTTCTTGTAGTTTATGGAAGCATGAGATGCAAATTTCAATGCAGAATTTGCTACAGAATTTCAAAACCACAAACATAGAAGTAGGTGGATTAGGTACATAGACAAGAGGCAGGTACCTCTGAAAAGCAGGAAGCAGATGCAGGCAGAGAAGAAAAGTAAGAAAGATTCCCTAAGAATGGCTCAATCCCACCCATGATTATGAGGTTCACTACAATATCCCAATAAGGTTGTTGTAATGAAACATTTTTAGTTGAATAGTTATGTCTTTTCTTATTTGTTGTGTATGAAGCCTTTGGTACCAGAGATATTAACTGAATCTTCCCCCTGCAGGAGTGATTCAATGCAGTTTCATATGCCCTAGCCTGTGAAACCAGAGCTTGATGAAGTTTTCCCGGGATTGATAGACAGTCTCAACTGTTCCCAAAGTGAGTGTCAGTAATGGCTTCATCCATGAGCAATATTTCTCTCTTTACTAACCTTTCATTTAGCACAGGAAAGTAGCCCATGAATAGGCATATATAGTCCTATTTGCCCTATGATAATATAGAAAAAACTACATGTAAAATGGATAAAAGATAAATGTGATTCAGAACAGCATTAAAGCACTTCTGCAATGAGAACCACTCAAAAAAGTGTTCCTTGAGATCTAGAACCAGTTGCAGATCTGATTTAATTTGTTTAATAAAGCATCCAGAAGTATAAAGGGCATTCCAATTTTAAATTAAGTACAACTAATTATGGTGACAGGATTAGTGGTGTTTTATTTACAAATACTTTCCATCAAACTTTCTTAGTGATGGTATTTGTAATAACGTACCCTTTTATTGAAGTAAGTAGAAGCAATACAGGAGTAATCATAAAATAACTAAATGCAGAAAATAAGAATTTGTGATCAAGAACATTAAAGCAATTTGGTGATAGGTGAGACTGTATATAGAGCTCCAGAATAGACCTAAATCAGGATAGATCTAGAAGACAGAGAAAAATTAGGTTTGAGATGGAGTCAAGTGTAAATGAAAATTCTTAGTAGAAACCACTTTTTAAAGACATATTCAGATTATTTCCTAAGTATTAAATTGTTTAAATGGAATATCTTATATCCCTAGAAAAGTCATCATCATTTGTTTAGGCCTAAGCATATTTATTTTTCCTGAGAAGAGGCAGTGAAAAATTTATACTGTTGTTGACTTGACTTCCATGCTCAGGTCTCCAATTTCATATGTGCCATGAAATGTAAGAACCAGAAGTTGGCATGAAAATGCTCTCATTCATATCTGAAGTTTTAGAAATGTTTTCCACTGTGGTTACGTGTGTTTCTTCTCTATATATATATATTTGGGCACCCTTTGAATGTGATACTTTCCAGTACTGCCTTTGAAGTTGCACCTTGTTTTTTTTCTATGGAGACTCTAGGTGAACTTTTCATCTCAGGAATTTAAAAATTGGTTGTGACTTTAATAACCTCTTCATTCTATAGTGGAAGTTTCCTTCAACTATTAAATATGCAATCACAATAGCATGCTGTTTGATAGTCTGAGAAGATTGATATCTACAGGTGTTTATTGAGATGTGGCTTTTAATTCTCAAATTCTAATCATTTTGTTTCATGGGGGACCCAGGTCTTCTCCTCTGGTAAACACATTTGTTAAGTGAGTACATTAATAAATGAATAAGATTACTGCCTTATTTGCAATAGGGTTTGATTACAAGTGTACTGCTCTAAAATCTCTGCTATGGTGCTACATAATGTTCAGAACCTTGCAGAATTGCATTTCTGAAAGGGAAAAAGGATGTTAGTTCTGGAACCTATATGGTTACAAAGATTTCTAATTAATCATTGAGAATAGTCAATATTCAAAAGAATAACAATTGAAAATGACAAAAATGCAAGTTATACCAATGGAAGAGGCAAAGATGAAGAAAATATGTAATAAAAATTACTTAGTTTAGTGATTCTCAAAATGTGGTTCCAATTTCAGCAGCGGCAGGATCTGGGTTTTATAAAACATACAAATTTTGGAGTCACACACAAAATCTACTTAGTCAAAAAATTACATCATTGGGTCTGTAATCTGTCATTTAACAATTCTTTCAGGTGAAGTTGATCTCAATTAAAGTTTGAGAAACCCTGAATTAGATTGATTTGAAGATCTAAAGGCTCAATAAATTTCTTACACCTCAAAATCAATCTATAGCTAGAAACAAATTGATACAATAAGGTAAATTGAATGTTTTCTAATAAAGAACAAGTTTAATGGGCAAGAATTCAAAAGAAAGTGGAAAATTCAGAAAATGAGTAAACATTTGGGTAATAAATTCTTTCTTGGAAGATAACAACCATACATTTCTTGAGTCACTCACCACAATAGAGAAAGAAAACTCCTTTTCCTTAGTTTGGAAGATATTGGGAAAAGACAATAATCAAAAAACATTCCAGAAATAAGTATATCAAAAAGTAATGAGTTCTGTTTAATTCCTTGAGGATTAGTCACAGAATATGTAAGAATCAGATTTACAGATATGCTATTTTTGGATTATTTTAAACTCTGAGAACAACATTGTATGATGAACATTCCAAGATCGTGTCACATATATATACATTTTGTACTGGTTATTATTGCATGCTATTATTACAGATGTCAGCAACAGCATGTTTTTGTGGGTCAAAATATCAAATATGGAATTCCAGAGATCCATATTGGCATTGCTGTGATCTCATGACAGTCATTTATCTGTGCCCATTTGTGCAGTGATGAAGAAAAAGACCACAAATTCCAAAAAGAAAGCTGAAAACTCACCTGATGTGCTGAGAGCTGATTTATGAGTCAGCAGGCATATATTAATGAATGTATGGAAAAAGTAAATTTTCCAATAAATATGTAGATAGTTACCACGTATCATCCACAAAAATCTATTTCATTTGCGTAAGTTCAACAGGAAAACAAAATCTCTCATTTATAAGAAACAAATATAGGAAAATATATTTTTGGTGTCTGTTGAAAACTGATTCATCAAGAAAAAAAACACAACTTAAATAAGGAGAATAAGGATAAATTTAACAATAAAATATTAAGATATTATTTATCAAAGACACTATAATGGAAGGGAATCTCTCATCCAAAGGCCCTGAGTGAGGCCTAGCAGTCCTGACCTGGAGGCTTGTAAGGCACTGGACCTGCAAGTGGGATGGAGATCCAGTGCAAGGGGTCTTCAGTCCTGGCCAGAGAATCTAAAGCCAGAGGTGGAGGGTGCTGGTGGAGGCAGGGTTTGTGAACAACAGCCAGACACTCCTTGACCCATCTTCCAGCTTCACTGAGTTACTGTCCCCTGCCTAGTCCAAGAAGCCCAGGGTTCCTTCTTTTCTAGGTCAGTTCTCCCTCCTTTCCTAGTGACACCCAGAATGGCTTCTAGCACTTCACACCTGGTATTTCCTGAAATAGGTGTGTGAGGGAGAAACTACTCCTCACAAATCTACCCTTTAGTGTGGCCCACTCCTCACAATGCTGCAAGTGTCACCTAGTATTTAGAAACTGATGCCAGCTCTACCCATAACCTGCCAGCAAAGTCTGCCTTACATAATTCATGAAGCAAAATAAATCCTTGCACAAGCTTAAGGGAGCCATTGTTTCTCAATCCTAGTTGGTATTAACAAGAAAAGAGAAGATATGAATAAGCAACTGCAAGAATGAAAAAGGAAGTCACAGGCACTTACAAGAAAATAAATATTATAAACACCTTCATGCTGATGAATGTGACAGCTCAATGAAATGGGCAAATTCATTGAAAGATATGCACTATCAAAGCTCGCTGAAGATTATAATATATAAAATGGACAGTTCTATATCCATTAAGGAAATTGAATTTGTTGTTTTGAAAACCTCTCCACACATGTTGGTCTCCAGTAAGGATGAAGTAGCAAGGACTGGATTTATTCTCATAGCTTAAGCAAGTTATTAAAAACCAAAAACAATAAGATATAAACAGAAGTTTTCAGAAATTGGACAATAGCCAGCAGAGGATAGTGAGCCTGTGCTTTGAAATTTTACCTGCTGTTTACAAGCACATCTTAAGGCTTTTGATAATTTTGTGATTATTCATATATATTCCTTGAAAATTCAATCTTTACAAAAATGTTTTTAAAACATTAAGATACTACTAAGAATCAGACCCTCAAAAGATCACCAAGATTAAAAACTGAAAGCTAACTTATGCCGAATGGATATACAGTTTTATATGCTAAATTGAGCAATTAACAACTTATCATAACATCTTCCCCGGTCCTTTCCTGAGTACTTTTCATTACTCACTGTCTTTCTATTCAGTTAGTTTGTTGATTTTTGTTTTTTTAAGCATCAGGTGAGTTCAGTCCTCCATCTGATAGAACAGTTAATTATAAATTTAGTGATAAAGGCTTGCACACTTCCCTGCTTCCCTGTTATTTGAAAGAATAATAGAGCAATGAAGAGAACACTTATGGGGTCCAGTTATGTAGGAAGATCTACAGCTGACATCCTGGAGTGCTGCTGCTTACCTCAGATGCTGTTGAGCCTTCCTGACAGCCCATGATGACCTATGCACAGGCTGAGGCAAGTGAAGCTGCACTGACTCATTCCTGTGAAGAAGTGGACCAGTGTACTCTTACCAGTCCCAAAGGTATCATAATCAGTCCACCCAGGGTGCTTCATTACAATTCTTATGATTATGTTTAGAGGATGTGAATTTGACTCCATTAACTGAGGAAGACCACAAATTCTACTTTATTGTATAATCTGATTTTCTGCTCTTAACATTTCAAACTTGGTAGAATATGTCAACTAAGTCATAGCTGTGTTTCCTCTTTTTACTTTCCCTAGGTAAGCCATGCAGTGATTCTGATTTAACTCCTACAATTCAGTAGGTACTAAATTTTTGGAACATGGCAACTGCTGCATATCAGGCCTCAGCTCCATAGTGTCTTCTTGATAATGTTCCTTTTCTCCTCTTCTCACTCCACTTCCAATTACTCCCTCTCTGAAAGTGTTTGCCTCTTCCAGGAAAGACCTGGAATAATCCTCAAATGTTTAAGATTTTCAAACTAATAGGCAGTAATAATATTTGTCTTCTTGCAACTTCTACATAAGTTTTGCAGCTAAAATATCCCCTATCCTTGGGTGGGCCATGGTGGCTCAGTGGCAGAATTCTTGCCTACCATGCTGGAGATTCACTTCCTGGTGCCTGCCCATGTGAAAAAAAAGCAAAACACAAAACCTAAAATATCCCTTATCCTCATCTCCACTTTCACTTGTGCATAGGTAATAAAAACCCTGGGTGTCTTTTAGTAAAGGAAAGAAAAGAATATAGATAGAAAGAAATATATGTCTAAAAGTTTGGGTCCACCCCATGAAAACAATCTGACCAATGTTTTCATTCTCACTGCTTGGATATAAGGACAAACTCACCTTTCACTAAGTCTCCCAGTACAGGCAAATGGAAGGAGAGGAAGGCTTAGTGTTTGTTTTTGTTTTAATTTACAAAATGGCACTCCTGTTCAATATAGCCTGGGATCTCAGACTGTCTTGGAGCATTCTATCCTTCTCTTTCATAATTCAAGTCTAATCCTTCATCATTTTCCTTTTCATTATAAATGAAACTCAGCCTCATACTTACATACATTTGACAAAATTATACTTTTTACAATATTTCAACTCAGAACATGTTCTAGGAGGTGTACAATATGGAAAGGGAAATGGTGAGTTGCTGTGTTTTGTTGTATTCCACAAGATTCACAGCAGTTTCCCCAAAATTATTTTAAGGGTTTGTGGACCCCCAATCTAGGATTGCAAAACAGAAAATACAAAGGAAATACATTTCACAAAACTCATCTTTCTATATAGTACAAAGTAAAGACACAAAAATTAATTATCTATTCAGAAGTTGCTGTATTGCAGTTGGTAAGAAGTGTAGGTGGAGGAGGAGAATTCTAGAAGGGATTTTTTTCTGGATCTAATCTAAACCATCCCATGTAATTTTTCCTTTCCTGGATGGACAAGAATAATCATGGGTTTCCAAACTATAACAAAGAGATAGCGAAATCTGCAACTACAAACCCAAGAGATAGAGACTTTGGAATGAGAAAAATAATGCAGGTCAAAGAGAAAACAGAATTCAGGAGATATAAATGATTTTCAGGCAGGCTGTGTTTGGCACTCTGCCATCCATCTTCCTTACCTCCAGCAGCTCCACATCTAGCTTACAACACATTTTCTTCAGCTCTTCATACATTCCTTTTAGAATTTTCCCTATCTGGACCATTTTGGCTTCATTTTCCATTAGCTGCCAGAAAATCATTTTGCCTTCCCTTTCCATGTTCTCTAAATATTTATGCTCTTCTTCATGGAAGTAATGATATTTTATTTTGTATTCCTTACCATCTACAGTTTCACAAAACCCTTCATCGACATTGGGTTAATTAGCTCATATATTCTGGCTCATTTTATGCTCCCCTTATCATCTATTCTACTTTGTCTCATGTCACTTACTGTTGTACTACATTAGACCTTTAGGCTTTCCAATTCTAAGGAACCAAAAATTTTGTTTCTTTACTTCCTCCTTTCCTTCTCCATAATTTATTTTACTGTACAATTGCTTATACTTCTTTCTCTGAAAGTTTCACATTTTTATATAAATATAGGACAACTCTTTACTGAATCTAATGACCTGATGCTCCATCTCCTTTACATGGCTATGAATTAACTATAAGCTCTCAGCAAAACCAACAAATATATCTACCTCAGGAATATAGAGAATATCAGACACAATCTTTCTAAATTACTTCTATGTCCCAAACATCTGTGTTCTCACTAGTGCTAAGCTGTCCCTCCCTCTTCCTGCCCAAGACTGCACCAACCCCTACTTTAATAGCTCCTTCTTGTCTTGTCTCCTTAAAGATATCATTTTCTAGATGACTGTTCCCCAAAATTCAGTATCTCCATCTTTCCTGGTCTCCTTCTGTCACTCTCTGTCTGTATCTCAGTCTGTCTTTCTGTCCCTCTCTCTCTCACTTCCATTAACTCATTGTTTTTCCACATCTTCTTAAACTTCTTTTAAAGATTGCAATTTTTTTCACTACTTTTTTGGGAAAAAATAATCCTTTTCCTAATGTCTGCATCTTTCATCTGTGTTAATGTTTTTATCCCCATAAGAGCTAGACTTCTTGATCAAATATTTATATTCATAAAGGGTGCCCATGCAATATCCAATCCTTCATCTAGGGAATGAACACTCTCTTCAATTCCCTACTCTTTCTTGAAACACAATCCCCAGTTCTTCATATCCCACTATTTCCTAAGAATAAATAGTATGTCTCAATATTATATTCCTTCAAATTCCTGTAACCAAAAATCTGGATTTAAGGGATAACTTTCATTACTGAATTGTCATTTAGATATTCCATCCTTTCTGGTATATTAGACAAAGGAAAATAACAGAAATCTCGAAATGCAATCCAGCTGTTTTGATTTTTGATGATGATTGAACTGCATTTATCTTCTTCCCCTGGAATTGTAAAAAAACTTGTGACTAAACTTCATTCATGCCCATCTATTCAGTTTTCAACTTTAGAGTCTCGTGATAACTAAAGACAGTCTCTAACATTCATTAATGGAGACTTTTGGGTCAAAACCTTCAAATCCAAGGTCTGAGACTGTATCTAACCAAAATGGACTCATCTGTCATGTGCAGTAGCTTGGACTTTAATCTGCATTCACCTATACTTATTCCACCATTTTTTACATATGTTCTGTGACCAAGCATATAATCAATCTGCATATGTTCAAGAATTAGATCACATATTTTTCTCTAATAAAACTATCAGAATTACAGCAGTTTGGGGAGATAAATTTTGGGTTGGTAGACTATCTGGTCTACTACAAACCTAGTAATAAACTCTCTCAGTGAAGTCATGTTAAGCTATGTTTTCTGTTCTGTTTTCTTCTTCGAAATAATAACATCTGTACACTGTCTATACACTGAAAATCTCAAGTGGGACATAATGCTAAGTTACACTTTCTAGCCAAGTCATGCTACCAGTTAAGGGATACTACTTTCCTCCTGGGAAGAAAATCAGTGGCTTAAAATGAATTATCAGTAATCACACCTATGGAGGCCATCACTTGCTGGTGTAAAAACCAGAAGTGTAAGGGATAAGCAGAGTTTGATAGATACTAAAAGTCCAAATTTGAAGTTTGAGTAAAGCTTCTCAGATACTAAGTACAGAATATTGGGATAAATTTGGCTGTAAGGAAGAAGAAGAAATAGTAATAAGTATTTTTTGTTGTTTTTAATCTGTATAATATGGTAGAGACATAAATGCAATTAAATATTTAGTTGAACAAGGTAGAGAAACGTGAGAAATGGAAGAAACTTCATGTGAGGAGGAAATAATTGATTGAATAAAAACCCTGAAGAAACAGCACTGAGAGGTTGTCTGGAACCACTTAGTGGGCTTGGTTTAAATGGGAGGGGGTGGGGAGAAATATGGCCATATAGAATAGATGAAGAGAAAGGACTAGCAAATATTTAAGACAGTTTGCAGGTATGGAGCAGAATATTTATAAAGTGCTTGCATAATTATGCCAAGGAAATCTCATTTGAAGTTTTGATGACAGTGAGGGTACATGATCCTTCTAATCTAATATCCCTGCAGAATTATGTGGTCTTAAGGAGGGTGATGATCAAGGTTCAGTACCAGAAGATGTGTCCTTTTCTCCCCGAGGAGGAGCAACCCCATCTAGAGATATTGGACAGGGAATATGAGGCAATTTAGGAAAGAGGAGTCAGAATAACCAAAAGAGAAACATACAGATTGTTGACTGAGGCCTGCTACAACCCGATATGGAACAGCTCCATGTGAGAAGGGAGGGTCCATGCTCAGAGGCAGGAATCCTTCTCTAGGTGATGTTGCCATGACACTGACATGTTTCATGAATATGCCATCACTCCCAGCTAAAAGTTACATCCCTTTAACTCCCATCATTATGTTTGTCCAATTACTTATTTATGCACATCCTGGTAATCCTTTGGAGATTCCTTTCCCTCTCAGTAGATAATTTAGGGCAGTATTGTTTAGGGTGTGACTGGAATACTATACAGACAGATTATCCAAAATTAGCAAAACTCTAGCCAGGGGAGAGGTAACTTGGCTGGGGGAGTTCTCAATTTATGCTCCCCTGTTCTGTCACCACTCTGTTAACTCACAAGTGCAGATTGCTGAAGTCACCAAGGCTTTGTCCCTTGGCAAGATGGGGAAATCTTGATAATCAATTTCAATATACTCTGCAATTATTTTTATTTGATTCCCTGTTTTAATTGTTGCCTAAATGGTTGGATATCAGCTTGGGAATAAGCTCGGGCAATAACGCTGAGAATTTTGATCATCTTACCTCAACACACAGTCTCTTCCTGAGCTCTTTCTTTCTCATTTTACCTTGAGAATGATATGTTCTTTACAGTTTATTTCAGGTTCTGTTGGTATGACTGTCTCTTCTAGTTCTTTGAAGTAATAACAAAAAAAATACATATATATATAATAAAAACCAAGAGTATCAAAGAGGATGCAAAAGGGCAGTAGAAATCTTATGATTGACATTATGGGTTTTTTTGTCCTGCAGAATTTCAGAAATGTATAGGAAAATCCGGTTTATACTGACAATCTCTAGTTTCTGAGAAAGTCAGTCTCTTGTTGATGAAGTTGATGTGTACATTTTCAGCTATTAACATGTTTCTCTATGTCTGTTTTCCATGATGTTTCCAAAGGCATTGCAGTCCCTTGTCTCAGATGTTTCTTTCTTATGAGGCTGAATTGACACCTGTGCTTACATGGGTTGACCTTCTGGGTGTTGTACTCCCTTCCTTGTCCCCTACCCTGACCCCATAACTCACATTATGAAGGGATTATTATAAACTGTCAGAGGAAGCATGCATCCTAAAGCAGTGGAGAAAAAAAAGAAAACAGCCAAAAGGGGGAGATTCCCTAAGAACAGAAAGGAAAGGGTGGTTTGTTTTCATGATTAGAAATGGCCAGACCCTGCTCCATCAGTGTGCCCTGCTCTGAGGCAGGACTTTAAAGAAGAATGACTGTCTGGTGCTTCTGGGAGGTCAGACCCTCTGGGCCAGGGCTGGTAGGCTGGAGTTAGATTCCTTTGCATGGCTTGGAAGAGCAAAGCCAACTGCCTCAAAGGACTACCCCCTTTTGGTTCCTGTAGGCCTATCAGTGGTGACCTCTGCAGACTGATGATCCCAAGGTTTTGTCTGCAATATCTGCTCGGTAAGGTCTGCAGGGACTCTGCATTGCCTGAAGTTAGGTGGGGGCAGGGAAAGAAAGAGATACTGAATAATTTACAAATTGAGTAATCTGCAAAGAATGGAGAAGTTAACATTATTTAAATTTAGGAAAAAAAGTAGCATTTCATATATTCTCTGGAACACAGAATAAAATTTAACCAAAACAGGAGAATTCTAATGAACCATCTTCTATTCAAATCTGATGTTTTTATAGCATTGTTAGATTAAGCCTTTGGCTCAGGAGCACTTAACTGATGTGCTTATTCCCAGAGTTGAACTAACACAGCTGCCAGAGCCCCACCCTGTGCTCCCTGGGATCCCTGGCATGCTGAATGTCTTCAGAGGTGAGAGCCAGCCCTTTCAGTCAGGCCTCAATTCCTCCAGGATTGGGGTTCTGGAGATAAACCCTCTCCTGTCTTTATTTTTTATACCTTTTTTGACATGACAGTAGAGCATGATTTTCCTAAACTTTTGTGTCCTCTCTGCCTGTACAGCCATATTGTATTGACAAGTCTGATCTCTGTGACTTAAAGATTGATGAAAATGTAAAATATATATATCTTTAGCTACATATAAAGCATAGAGAATAGGAAAAGTGCTATCAGGTCATGTGGCAGTGGAACTATTGATCCACTTTCCCTGTATTGATCTTCTACTCTATACATTTCATGTAAATGGAGTTGTTAAAAATAAAATATTAAGCAAGATCTTATTTATGGGAGTTCATTTTGGCAGTTAATGATTCATGAATGAGGATGACATCCAAACCACATGAAGAAAGATCTCACACAAGACAAAATATAGGAAATTTACATAGGGTAAATGCAGAAACTTAAAAATATTTGATTGGTTACTGTAAAATTCCTTTTTTTCTTCAGATATTTGTTGACTTTAGGCTTAGGCATAACACAAGTGGACATGGGGCTTCCCTAAATTTGACTTATTCTTACATTGTTGGTCTCCCTTTTTTATAAATAAGATTATATACAATGTTTTTTTGTCTCTATTTTCTTTCACTAAATACAATGTTTTCAAGGTTCATCTATATTGTAAGCAATAGTGTTTTCTGTGCACATTTCAACCAGATTGGGATGGAAAAATAAAATAGCATATATTTCAGTTTAGTAAACCAAGGGAAAGCCACTTAGTCTTGTTCTCAGGCCTAACCTATTCTAGTAGATCAACTGCCTAACAGACTTTATCAATTCTCTAAACCCTAGTCATTCATGGCATCTCAGCTCAAACAATAGTTTTTTTTAGGGTAGTCCTTCTTGACTCCACAGACCAAGTAGTTCCTCTTATTACTCTGTCTGAGCATGCTATACTATCTTCTCAAAATATTCCACAAACTCTCCTCAAATTTGTAAATACTTGTTACTGCTAAGCTGAAAATTCCAAGAGTGTAGGGAAGAATTTGTCCTATTTTCTATGGTCCCACTATCTGATACAGTGCTTAGAACAAAGTATATCTAGGATACATAATAAATGAATGAATTAATTAATTGATACAAATAGTATTCTACCACTAAAAAAGTTTTTCAATATGTAGCTAAAATCAGTAGGACAAAAAATACTAAATGGCAGTATCAACAAAAGGCAAGAAATAGACTTCTAGATTCATAAGCTAAGGAAATTTCAAAATTTTGAGATGTGAAATATTTTAACAGAATTTTGTGCTATAGAATTGATTTTGGTATTTTCCCAGGAATATGCAATTTTACTGCTCAAACATGACAGCCTATATAAACTGTCAGGGAATCAGAAAATAATACTTAGAATTTTGGAGATAAGATTTAAATTGACATATATGTTATTTATCCACTAAAAATGAGGTGATATAAACTTTCTGCAGTTTGGAAAAAAAAACATCTCTACACAATTAATGGCCCAGATACCATAGAATGAAGAATTTCATGATAGAATGACATACTAATATCTTCTAAAAAATAAAGATAAAATACCGTGGAGTATATTCATCAGGTAAATAGTTACTGAAATATGAAAAATATGCTAGTCTTTAATATACTCAATCCCATAAAGCTGACGGTTTTATTTCTCACTGAACATACTCATAGCAAATGAAAACCTCTGCAGAGGATTAGTTAGGGCATGAGCTAATCAGTCAAGTCAAAGGCCCTTTAATTTAAATGAGTCAGAGGGTATGTTCATTTCACATTTCTGTCTAAATCTAGGAAGTGTTAAGGGGAACACTGACATCTTGAACAAATAACTGTTTTTTATCCCTGCATGCAATAAATGACAATTTTTTTCCATGTACTATCCAGCAGGAATACTAGAAAAAATACCCTGGACAAGAGGATCTGACTTTAAGTAAATGAGCTAGTGATTTCCAACAGCACTTCTATTCCCATAGTATTGGCCTATGCTTAGGCTAATGGCATACTAAACTGTAATGTAAATCTGGATTTATAAATCTATGGATACACAGAAAAGATTTATTACAGGTACAGAAAAAATTTAAAACTAGCTCAACTGAAGAAGTATCCAAGCCTTTGTGCCCAGTGAAAGTAAGGGAAGCCTCAAAAATGAAATCCTGAGAGATCCCAGGAATTTGTAAACTCTGCTTTTAACTATTGCCAAGGTGTCAAATGATTATTTATTAATGCATGTTTATATGAGGATCATGTGCTAAGGAAACTCTTGTCTTTTGATCTCTTAAGTGCATGATTGAGAAATTCTTCAAAATTAAAAAAAATACTTATGTGAAATGTTTCCTTAGTCTTCCTCTCAGTACCACTTTAGATTCGACAGTTAACTTTCTCCTCTTCCCACACATTTCATGCAGCACTTTATTAGCTAACAAGGAGAAAGTTTATCACCAGTTTCTTTCTGAACAGATAAGTTTGTCTGTGTTCTCTCAGACTGCATAATTTCACCCTCTGGAGCTTCAGCAGCACTCCTCCTTTCATTTAAGTTTCATGAGCTCTCTTTATTGACACTAAACTTTTTGTTAAACAGCAGTCAAAACACTTTAAGTTTCATAAACATATTTTTGTCTCTTTTTCAAATAAAATTTTGCAAAGAAATTTTTATTTTGCTCTCTTTTAATTGCACTTCCACCAAAATTAGCTACTTTAAGAATATTTAGGATTTGCCTTCAATTTTGAGTGCTAAAGAGAGTTTTTATTAGATTTGGAAGATTTTCTCAGCCATTGCAGCAGAAGAATATCATTTTAATGATGCTTCTGGAGATACTTACTATACTTATGTTTCTAATTTCATGACTTATAATTGAATTAATACTGCCTGGGGTCTACTTATATTTGAGAAATGAAATTAAGGTGAGACTAATAAGAATCTTACAAATCACTAAACCAGAAATCTGGGACTTCCTTGCCTCTCATCCCCAAAGAGGTTATTTATTCAGTTACCTCATCACATTTTTTTGCCAGAAGTTTGATTCTCTTAAACAAAGAAAAAAAAACTGCATGGAGAATAATCTATAAAGAAAGTAGTCTTAAAGAACTGAGACCCATTCTGAACTGGGCCAACTACTTTGTTTTTCTCTGATGCTTTGAGGAGATTTTTTTCACTTTCTAAAAATGTTTTTATAATAAATATAACATATACACAAAGAAAGAAGAAATAACAATTTTCAAATTACATTTTAAACAAGTAGTTGCAGAACAGTGTTCAGAGTTTGTGATAGGCCACCATTCCGCTGTGTCAGATTTTTCCTTCTAACTGCTCCAAAACACTGGAGGCTAAGAGATATATCAATACACAGATTCACAGTCATGCTCACTTCTTAAACCCTATTTTCTCTGTTATAACTCCTCTTTTTTGATCCTTCTCCTAATCTATAGAGATTTCGGAGCAATTTCCGTTTTTGTGTTGATAAAGCCCACCATTGGTTCTTATTGGCCCAGCTTGGGTCACGTGCCTAAATCTGCCAATCACAGTGATCAAAGGGATGCAGTGCTCTGACTGCATGGATCACGTGAACAGTAGAACGGGGAGAAAGGAGGGTTTGGGAGGCCCCCAAATGAAAACTAGGATGCTGACATCAAGGGAAATCAAAATTGGTGCTGAGCAGTCAGGACATTAGGTGCTCATTACGAAGGAGCAGGAAAAACTTTCTAGGGCAAGGGCAGCCTGCAGCCAGGACAGCAATGGGGAGGTTGCTGGGAAGGTGAGGAGAGGATGGGTATGGGATGGGTAGAGGATGGGGTCCCTCTTCCTCCCCTGCCCATGTCACGGTGCCCTGGTGCTGGCTCAGCCATTTGCCCATCGGGATAATTAGAACAGTATCTGTCTCTCCCTGGCAATGACGAGAGTCAGTGAGAGCATGACGTAAAACACACTGAAGGTGCTCAATAAATGCAGACTCCCACTCCTGGGAGACACAAGGACATCTCTCCCGAGGACCTCCCTGGAGCTTGTGGGGGAAGGGAGTAGTGAAAGTGTATTTACAGCTCATGGTCTGTTTTAGCACACCTGGGGTGTACTGAGCACCCGTCCTGGGTTGGGTACCCCAAAATCGCCCTCACAGGTGATAGTGGGGGAACCAGCAACCCAGGATTTGGACAGGAGTGTTTCAAAAGGGTGGGGGTGACCTCTATAGGCAACACAGCCAGAAAGGGGCAGAAGGCTCGGTCTGTGAAATTGTCCCTAGGACACCCCCTCTTCTTTGTCAACCCAGGGATCCTTGAGCTTCTGTTTCAGGAGTAGAAGGAATTGGGGACTCGGTACCCTGGGGAGGGTAGAAAACCTGTGAAGACCTCAAAGTGAAGGTGTGGATAATGACAGTTGTCATGGAATTCACTTAGCCAGGCATTAGCATGCTTGATTGCTGTACAGCTTGCTGCATCCCTACTCCCACCTTCTGCAGTCATCACATGTGACTGCAGACTCATGATTGAGAGGGGACTGAGGGACCTGATCATCACACTCTGACCATCCCCCTCCCCACCTCCTGTCTGCCCTGGGGCTGGACCTCAAGTCCCAGATCTCAGCCCCTCTGGCCTCAGTTCTGCCCCCCAGCCACCTGCTCAGTTGGGTCAAGTCTGTGGTGCTGTCCCTGGCAGGGTTAATGATTGCTCAGGGAGGCAGGGATCATGCCAAAGTCTGGCAGCTACCCTCCGATGCCTGCCAGTGCCCACCCACTGCCTCGTGGCCCCTTTTGAGGCACAGGTAGGGACCCCACAGCTCAGCTGGGGCAGGAGCATGGAGGGGTCTCCTAGTCAGGGAGAGGTAGGGTGGGGCCAGTGGGGGCCTATGCGAGCTTTGGGTATCTTTCAACATCTGCTGGCAGAGTTTGAGCAGATATTTTGAAGAGGTGTTTTTGCACTCGGAGTCAGGCTGAAAATAAGAGACCACGGGTAGAGAGAGCATATAGTGTTTGCTGAATCAAAAGAATTTGGCATGAACACCTTATTTGGGAGATTGCTAAATGTGTTAAAAACAGTCCAATGTAGTCATTTTTCTTAAGTGTAATAGTGTCTTCCACAATTGAAAAATGACTTGGAGATGCTCCCCTGCTGGGGTCTCAGGCCTCCCCACTGTAACTTGACCACATATGTTCCCAATTTATGAAGAGCACCGCTTTTCCTTTTCAACATATCTGCCTCCTAAAGAAAAACATCTTGTGATGATACCTATTATTGCTGATAACACACATTTAGAAATTTATTGGCCACAACACACATAGAAATATTTTACTGTGAGAAAAACTGAAATCAACTCGTCTCCAATTAGAGTTTAGGCAAAACACCCAGATATGACTTGCATTTCTTGAATATCCAATATTTATTCTAAATAAATACTAAAAGAGTAGAGATCATCCCAAGAGAACCTCTTTTGTTGCTTAGATGTGGCCTCTTCTAAGCCATATCTGCAGGTGAGCTCACAGCTTCTCCCCTATGTAGGACATAACTCCAGGGGTGTAAACTTCCCTGGAAACATGGCACATGACCCCTGGGGATGAGCCTAGTCCTGGCATTGTGGGATTGAGAAATATTTCTTGACTAAAAGAAGGAAGAGAGATGAGATAAAATAAAATTTCACTGGCTGAGAGATTTCAGAGTTGAGAGGTTATCATGGAGCTTATTCTCATGTAGTAAATAGACATTCTGTTTCAGTTTTTAGTGGATTAGAGCAGCTAGAGGGAAATACCTGAAACTGCCGAGCAGTAATCCACCATCCTTGATTCTTGAAGATGACTGAATAACTGTAGGGCTTTTAAGGTGTGACCAGGTGATTGTGAAAATTTGTGATTGACTCTTCCTTTTTCCAGTGTGTGGACAGACAAGTAAGAAAAAAAAGACAAAAAATAAAAATAATAGGAGGAAATGGGGATATGGGATGTTTTAGGTCCTCTTTCTCACTTTTATTTTTGTTCTTATTTTTATTGTTTTTTTTGAGTAATGAAAATGTTCAAAAACCTATTGTGATGATGAATGCACAGCTACATGTTAATACTGTGAAACACTGATTACACTCTTTGGGTGATTATATAATATGTGAATATATTTCAAAGAAATTGCATTAAAAAAGGCAAATTCCTCCTAAAAAAACAGAAGAGAACTGCCATTGGTCAATAAATTTTCAAGGGAAGAGGTAGATTGTGATAGAGAATTTTCTATGCCATGGGAGATTTAAATCACATTTGATTTGATTAATAGCAGTACAATTTGTTAATTCTTTGTGTGAAAGTGCTGAATTATTTAGGCTTACTGTGTAACGCATGTATGTTTAATAAATAAATATGCCATGCTCTTGATACATGTGCTATATTATTTAAAAGTTAAAGAAACATTTCTATTGACAAAAATATGCTTCATTTACCAGCAGAGCTGTTACTTTCCTCTTCTGTTTATGTGAGACCTTGTAAGTAATTATTCCTTTCAGAAAACAAAGGAATTTTACCACTTTTTCAATATTAATAATTTTTTATGTAAAACGACTATCCAATTGCAAACCCTCTCATTTTCGTTGGGCTTCAGCCATTCCGTGGCTTTCCTCCATTTGTGGCCGTCACCAGGCTCAGCTTCCTTGGCATTTACATGCTTACTTTACCCACTCGAAACTCTCTCTCAAACCCCTGCACCCCATTAATACATGTCATCTATGTAGCTGAATCCTACAAATTGTGAAAATATCTTTCCTGTGCTGGTTTGAAGCTATCATATACCCTAGAAAAGCCGTGTCCTTTAATTCTCATTCAGTATTGTTGGGTGGGATTTTTCTGATTGTTTCCATAGAGATGTGACCCACCCAATTATGGATGGTAGCTTTTGATTAAGTGGTTTCCATGGAGATGCATCTCCACCCATTCAAGGTGGGGTTGCTTACTGAGTCCTTTAAGGGGGAGCCATTTTGAATAAAAGGTTCAGAACCAACAGTGCCCACACAGCCAGAGACCATTTAAGATACCTAAAGAAAATGCCCCCACAGAAGCCATTGAAGAAGCCTGGAGTGAATGCTAACAGTCTTCACCATGTGCCTTTCCAGCTGAGAGAGAACCCTGAATGTCATCAGCCATCTGAACCAAGGTATCTTTCCCTGGATGTCTTAGTTTGGACATTTTTATAGACTTGAATTAATTTGATCATTTTTATTGCCCTAGATCTGTAGACTTGCAAGTTAATAAATTCCCTTTTTAAAAAAATGCTTCATTTACAAATAATGTTACCCTATGTGGTTTATGGTTAAATTAGTTTTTTTATATAGCTTCCATAAAACATCAGTCTAGGAAATATGACTTATTACAGATGCAAATGTGAACATTTTTTACCAGTTTTTCATCCTTTTTAAATATCCATTTTAATGTGCCCTTAATACTAAATGTAAGCATGAAGTAAATTTGCCTAACATATTTGTTAAATTTTGTCTATAATACTTACACATTTCATTTATGTTTATATCTATCATGTTATAAATATATTTATAAGTACTTTCATTTGTCTAGGAAAAATGTTATATTTAAATAAATGTGAATTAAAATTAAAAAGTGACTTGATGCTGCTACAAATGCCAAATCAGACATATCAATCAGAAATGTCTTTCCTATTTTGTTCCTCTGTTTCCAGAGAAGAGAAAGACAATTACAAGAACCTCTAGGAAATACAAAACTTTTGTCACCCGGTACTTAGAAATTGTAATTCTTTAGATGCAGTGTTTTCCCATCTGGAGTCTGATAAGTCAAAACTCTTAACATTACTGGAGAATTTGAGAAATATGAGGTTTACAAGAGCAAAAAAATCTGCTAAAATAAATCAAAGAAGACCTAAATAAATGGAAGGACATTCTTTGCTCATGAATTGAAAAACCAAATATTGTCAAGATGCCCATCATATCCAAAGATATTTATAGATTCAACACAATCCTAATAAAAATACCAACAAACTTGGCAATATCATGACCATATGTCAAGTGAAGTTTTTCAGAACTAGTGCAAATGCTGAGGGTTCAAGGAACCTCATATGGCAGGGTTCTCAGCCTGTTTGTACATTACAGATGCCTGGAACTTTTAAAAATGTCAAAACCCAAGCCACAGCCCAACCAAGTAATGAACAATCCCCAGGGATGTAATGCAAGCACCAGTATTTTTTTCTCATGTAAGTACTCTGGTTTATTAGAGTAGTGGATGAGGACAATTACACTTTCATTACAAATATATTGTGAGTTCACTCATGTTGTATTTCATCCATCCATCAACTGAAGGCTTTGCTAGATAGATGAAGTTCAAATAGATTCTCTTTGCTGTCAATGAGCTTAGGCCAACTGAAGTAGTAAAAGCTCTTCCATATTAATTACATAGTGCATTTACAGTATGTGAGTTTTCTAAAATTTTAAAGGTTAATCCTACAGCTTAAATATTTTCTATACTCAAAACATTTAGAATGTGAGATTTCCATGTCATCTAAGGTCACAACTTTCACTAAAGGCTTACCCACATATATGACATCCAATGGTTTTACTCCTATTTGAGCTTTCTCATCTTGTCTAAGGTGACAAAATAAATTGTGTTTTTCCCATTATGGATGATGCTGTAATGGTTTTTCTTTAAAGTGAAATCATTCATATTGTCCAGGATTAGAAAAATGTAGGAAAATTTACCCACATTAATGACTTTCATGGCATTTCTTACCAGTGTAAGGTCTCTTATGTTCTCTAAAGCCAAAAGAATGAGCAAAGCATGAATTCTCTCATGTTGTTTAAGGTAAAAACATGTACTGAAGGCCTTCCCACATAGATGACATTAATAAGGTTACTCTTCCTTGTGGATTCTCCCATGTCACCTAAGTGCAGAACAATGAGTGAAGTCTTCCCCATTTTGATGATATTTTGATTTCTCTCCAAAGTGAGTTCTCTCATACTATCTAAGATAACTTCAAATGAAGGCTTTCTGACATCAGTAGCATTCAAACAGTTTCTATGCAGTCTGAATTCTTGCATTCCAGCACAAGTAAAAGCATTCCCACATTGATGACATTCATACTGTTTCTCTCCAGTGTCTTTTCTTTTATGATGCCTAAGGGCAGAACACTGTGTGAAACTTTCCCACCTAGATGACAGTGATATGGCTTCTCTCCCATGTAATTCTCTCATGTTCTTTAAAGTTAAAACATTTACTGAAGGCTTTCCCACATTGATTACTGTTCTAGTTTGCTAGCTGCTGGAACACAACACACAAGAGATGGATTGGCTTTTAATAAAAGGGGATTTATTTTGTTAGTTCTTCAGAGGAAAGGCAGCTAACTTTCCACTGAGGTTCTTTCTTATGTGGGAAGGCACAGGATAGTCTCAGCTGGCCTTCTCTCCAGGCCTCTGGTTTCCAACAATTTTCCCTGGGGTAACTTCTTTCTGCATCTCCAAAGGCCTGGGCTGAGCTGTGAGTGCTGAGATGAGCAATGCTGAGCTTCTTGGGCTGTGCTATGTTGAACTCTCTCATTTAAGCACCAGACAATTAAGTCAAATGTCATTCATTGCAGCAGGCATGGATCCTAGCCGACTGCAGATGTAAATCAGCAACAGATGAGGTTCACATACTATTGGCTCATGTCCACAGCAACAAAACTAGGTGCCTTCACTTGGCCAAGATGATAACTGAATCTATCACAATTACATTCGTAGGACTCATCTCTAGTATGAATCTTTTCATGTCATATTTCTCTCCAGTATGAATTCTCTCATGCCAACTAAAGGCAGAACAATGAGTAAAGGCTTTGCCACATAGATGACATTCATATGGTTTCTCCGCAGTGTGTATTCTCTCATGTTCTCTAAGATGATAAGGTGCACTGAAGCTTTTCCCACATAGATGACACTGGTATAGTTTGTCTCCAATGGGAATTCTCTCATGTTGTCTAAAGGCAGAACAAGTAGTGTAGGCTTTCCCACACTGATGACATTCATAGGATTTTTCTCCAGTGTGAATTCTCTTATGGTGTTTAAGGTGAAGAGCTCTACTGAAGGCCTTTCCACATCAGTGATATTTATATAGTTTCTCTGCATTGTGAGTTTTTCATGTCATTTAAAGGTAGAACAATAAGTCGAGGTTTTCCATCCAAATGGATGACATTCATAAGATTTCTTCTGAGTATCAATTTCATTATATTCTTTAAGATCAAAATTTTGAATAAAGGTTTCACGACTTAGATGATATTTATATGACTTACATCTAGAATGAACTTGCTTATGTTGAATAAAAGATGACTGGTCACTGAGGACTTTCCCAAATGGTTTGCTGAAATAGTATTTCTTTACCTGATGACTTAACACACATTGAGTAACTGTGGATCTGTGAGTGAAATCTTCTCACAGATTATTGCACTTAAAGGGTATCTTATGAATGACATGAGATCTCAATGACATGGTGGTTGATGTGTCTTTCCTATAGACACTTTGTATGGGTATCATTTCTTGTTTTTGAAGGCCACTTTCACTGCCTGAATACAGCTTTTTTAGATGTCCTAATCCTTCTCTCCACAGTTCCTCTCTTTTCTCTAATTGGGAAAGTATATCAGATTTGAAGACCGGGTATCCCACTGAGACCAGATGACTGATATTCTCCAGCATCACATCTCTGAACAGCTTTCTCTAGGGCATATCCAAAAGACCACTCTTCCTGGTGGAAGTCTATAGCTACATCTTTGAAGGCTACTGATTCCTAAAATCCCAGGAGTCTCTCCCTGAACACCAAAAGTTCTGTGTCACCCAATGTTACCAGTGTGTCACCCATCCCTGCAGTCGTTGCAATGTCAATAATTCAGGTGACAGCTGTCTTCCTCTGAATTTTCACAGAAAAGCAGTAAGTAAGCAAAGCATGTTGATGCTGACTGGCCTGAGTGTGATTCTCTGTGGCCCAGCAGGCCAAGTATCAGTAATTTTTGAAGATACTAAGTGATTCTAGCATTCAGACATATTTTGGATCCACTGTTATCTAGCATTTTGGACCTGCCATTTCCTAGCATGAGTTGGCATATCCAGTGACAAAAGATAAAAACAGGTTCTGTCTTTCAATATAGTTTTGAAATGACAGCCATGATAATAATAACACTTAATGTACAAACAGAAAAGAAGAAAGAAGTGAAAAATAATTTAAAAAACGACAAAAAATTAAAGAAAATACTTAATGAAGGGTCAATTAACACACAGTTATAATGCATTGTAGCAATCAATAGTTGACTCACAGTGACTGGGGAAATCCAGAAGAAGAAATGCTATCTCAGCCTTGAGCACCTTGGGAGATCAGTGCTTGAGCTGAGTAATATATTTACTCCTGAGTATAAGAGCCTTCTGGGAAGAAGCTCATAAACCCATGGAAGAGGCAGAAAGAATGTGGAGTGCAATGGAGAAATTATAGACAACTGGGTAAAATAGCATCACAGGAGTGTGAGTATGAAATGTGAAGCTGAAGAAAATTTAGTTGAATCAGCTGGCTCATAAAGGACTTTCTCTGATACACTGGGTGGTTTGGGTTTTATTCCTAAAAAGTAGAGAAAAATCACATTAACTCAGTGAATAGGTTAAGCTTTGTATTTCAGATATATTAATCTAGAGGACATATTAGAAAGAGCTTATTCTGTGGGCAAAAAGATCTCTTAGGCTTCTGTGGTAGAAATGCAAGTAAGGAGTTAGAAATGAAAGATGAAAAAACAGATTAATGATAAATGTATGAAGTAGAAAGAACATAATTTAGAAATTGTGTTCAGGTAGAAAAAAATGAAGAAATTGCTTAGTGGCCATATAGCATGTAATTTGAATCATGGGGGAGATGACAGCAATTTTCAGGTTTTGAGGTATGGAATAAATGACATTACATGGGACACTTTAAATCTGAAGTGATCATGTAACACATGAGCTGAGATTGCTAATAATCAACTGAAAGAAAGAAAAATCAGAGGATGATTCATTAACATTTATGTATTTAGAACACTGATGATGAAATTGTGAATTGGTAGATTGTATAAAGTCAGAGGAACAAGTCGTCAAAGATAAAATCCTGGGAAAGCCATGATATAAAAGACAAAATAAGGAATATGAGACAATGAAGGAAACTAAGATAAATCAAGAAACATCTTAAAGAAAATTGTATGTGGAAAAACAAATCAAAGTAGTTTTAG
>PVIY010029161.1:0-32406 GCA_004026745.1 Myrmecophaga tridactyla
GCAGGTAACTTCCAAAAGTGGACAGCTGCAGCACTACAGCCCCTTTCTGAGTGTCCTTGAAGGACAGGGGTGAGGGGAAATCCTTCCAGTCTTCAGAACTTCGAGCACTGCACCTGGTTGTCATTTTGCTTGGAAGGAGAACTGGCCAGAGGTGCGTTTGTATAGTGTGACTCATGGGCTGTTGCTCATGGTTTGGCTGGATGGTCAGGGACTTGGAAAGACCATAATTGGAAAATTGGTGACAAAGAGGTTTGGGAAAGAGGTATGTGGATAGACCTTTCTGAGTGGGCTGAAAACATGAAGATAATTGTGTACCATGTGAATGCACACCAGAGGGTGACTTCAGCAGAGGAAGGTTTTAATAATCAAGTGAATAAGGTGACCCTTTCTGGGCATACCAGTTAGCCTCTTTCACCAGCAACTCCTTTCATTGCCCGATGGGTTCAGGAACAAAGTGGTCATGGTTTTAGGGATGGAGGTTATGCATGAGCTCAGCAACATGGACTTCCACTCACCAAGGTTGACCTGCTTGAGTGAGCCTTGACTCTGCTGAGTGCCCAATCTGCCAGCAGTAGAGATCCACACTGAGCCCCCAATATGGCACCATTCCCCAAGGTGACCAGCCAGCTACAGGGTGGCAGGTTGATTACATTGGACCACTCCCTTCAGGGAAGGGGCAGCGATTTGTTCTAACTGGAATAGACATATACTGTGAATATGGATTTGCTTTCCCTGCACGCAATGCTTCTGCCGAAACTACCATCCGTGGGCTTATATAATGCCTTATCCATCGTCATGGTATTTGTGCTGGTTTGAAAGGAAGTATGCCCCCTAAAAAAAAGCCATGTTTTGATATAAATCCCATTTCATAAAGGTAGAATAATCCTTATTCAATACTGTATGTTTGAAACTAATGAGATCATCTCCCTGGTTGATGTGATTTAGTCAAGAGTGGTTGTTAAGCTGGATTAGGTGACGACATGTCTCCACCCATTTGAGTGGGTCTTGATTAGTTTCTGAGGTCCTATAAAAGATGAAACATTTTGGAGAGAGAGATTCAGAGAGAGCAACACTATGAAGCAGAGAGTCCACCAGCCAGTGACCTTTGGAGATGAAGAAGGAAAACGCCTCCCGGGGAGCTTCATGAAACCGGAAGCCAGGAGAGAAAGCTAGCAGATGATGCCGTATTTGCCACGTGCCCTTCCAGCTGAGAGAGAAGCCCTGACTGTGTTCGCCATGTGCCTTCTCACCTGAGAGAGAGACCCTGAACTTCATTGGCCTTCTTGAACCAAGGTATCCTTCCCTGGATGCCTTTGATTGGACATTTCTATAGACTTGTTTTAATTGGGGCATTTTCTCAGCCTTAGGACTGTAAACTAGCAACTCATTAAATTCCCCTTGTTAAAAGCCATTCCATTTCTGGTATATTGCATTCCGGCAACTAGCAAACTAGAACAGCATTCCACATAGCATTGCTTCTGATCAAGGAACACACTTCACAGCAAATGAAGTGCGGGAATGGGCACATGCACATGGAATTCTCTGGTCTTAACATGTTCCCCATCATCCAGAAGCAGCTGGATTGATAGAACAGTGGAATGGCCTTTTGAAAACTCAGTTATGGTGCCAACTAGATGGCAATACCTTGAAGGGCTGGGGTAATGTTCACCAGGAAGCTGTGTATGCTCTGTATCAGCGTCTGCTGTATGGTGCTGTTTGTCCCATAGCCAGGATCCATGGGTCCAGGAACCAAGGGGTGGAAATGGGAGTGGCACCACTTGCTATTACCTCTAGTGATCCACTAGGAAAATTTTTGCTTCCATCCCTGCAACCCTGAGCTCTGCTGGTCTGCAGGTTTTAGTTCCAAAAGGGGGAGTGCTTCCACCAGGAGAAACAGCAATGATTCCATTGAAATACTGCCACCTGGTCACTTTGGGCTACTCATGCCCCTGGATCAACAAGCCAAGAAGGGACATTATTGGCTGGGGTGATTGATCTTGACTATCAGGGGGAAATAGGACTGCAGCTACACAATGGAGGTAAAGAAGAGTTTTCCTGGAATATAGGAGATCCCCTAGGATGCCTTTTAGAACTACCATACCCTGTGATTAAAATCAGTGGAAAACTGCAACCACCCAATCCCAGCAGGACTACCAATGGCTCTGAAACTTCAGGAATGAAGGTTTTGGTCACCCCACCAGTCAAAGAACCACAGCCAGCTGAAGTGCTTGCTAAGGATAAAGGGAACATGGAATGAGAAGTGGAAGAAGGTAGTGATAAATATGAACTACAACCACGTGGTCAGTTACAGAAATGAGGACTGTAATGTTGCTTTGTTCGTGTTATACTATTTAAGTTGTAAGATATCAAGTTTAAGAATGAATATTACCCTATTTTGATGAATATACCCAAGTTTAAGAATATACCATATTCTGGAGAGATTTAATGTGTTTCTGGTTATATGCAGGACAGTTGAGTATTGTTAGGTGAAAGAACCAATGTGTTTTATTGTTTTTTATTTAGAAATTAAGTATGGTTTGAGGTGATGTGCATAGCTGCCAAGTTGAGAAGGGGTGGACTGTCATGGTGAGGTTCATGGGTCAACTTGGCCAAGTGGTGGTACCTGTTTGTCTGGTCGGGCAAGTGCTGGCCTGTCTGTTGCTATGAGGACATTTCGTAGAATTAAATCATGATCACATCAGCTGCATCCACAGCTGATTCCATTTGTAATCAGCCAAGGGGAATGTCTTCTTTAATGAGTGATGCTTAATCTAATCACTGGAAGCCTTTTAAGGAGGATTCAGAAGAGACAGGCTCTTTTCCTGCTTCGGCCAGCGAGCCTCTCCTTTGGAGTTCATCCAGACCCTCCATCGGAATCGTCAGCTTCACAGCCTGCCCTTCAGATTTTGGATTCTACGTTCCCATGGTTACATGAGGCACTTTTATAAATTTTACATTTACAAACATTTCTTGTGGATTCTGTTTCTCTCCCTAACTGATACACATGTCTTAGATGAAAAGCAATAGTTAAGTTTCAGGAATCTATTATACGTGGTAATAATATATAAATATAATAACAGATTAATAAGTTTTGCCTTCATATTGTTCCTGTATGAAATTATATTGCTCAAACTACTTAATATTATCTAATTAACACAGCATTCTGTCAGAGAAAAGATACTAGATAAAGATGGTTTCACTTTTAAATTCATGTTTACATCAATAAGCAAAGTTTTTCTTGTAGTCACTGTATTGTCCAATTTGGACAGCCTTAGCTTACCCCATCTGTTTGGCCACCAGCCTCCTTACACACCATTTATTTCTTCTGCTAGTATTTGCTCTTGCTGTTCATGGAACCTGGAGTGTCCTCCCTCTTGTTTTTTGCCTAGCTAAACTTTACCTTGTCTTCAAAGTTCAGTTCAAATCCTCTCTGCTCTACAAGTTACACTTTCTAAAGCCTCCCAGAGAGTTTTCCCTTGCTGCACTCCATATATACTTAATTTTGTACAGTTCAAGATTTAATATCTTCTAATTGGTTTAAGTATGCCCTCGTGGTCTCCTGAATTTGATTGCACTGCTTGCTTTGAATTCTGTACACTTATTTGATCTGGAGGAATTAGACTAAGAAATAAGGAAGGACTAAGCTAGGTTGCTAAGGCAAGAGTAGGAATACAGGGAAGATCCTGGCATTAGAAGGAAGAAGGGAAGCAGTGTAGTTCAACCTCACCTTTGAGTCTGGATGGTTGGAGAAGCAGGAGTCCTGCAGAGAAGAAAATGAATTAGCTCCTTAAATATCAGGCTGTATTTTAAATATTCCTTCTTCATCTTTTACTGACGTAAAGGGTAGTGCTTATGTACTACGTAAAGGGTAGTACTCACCTACCAATTTTTTTCTTTAATGCAACTTTTTAAAGGCAATGTTATTGAGATGTATTCACATACCATACAATCCATCCTAAGTATACGCGATGGCTCACAGTATCATCACATAGTTGTGCATTCATCACCACAATCAATTTTAGAACACTTCATTACTCCAAAAAGAAAAACCTTTTGTACTCCCTATTTTTGACACTTACATTGATGTGGTATCTTTGTTACAATTGATAAAAAGAGAAAACTAAAATATTACTGTTAACTGTGGTCCATAATTTGCATTATCACCTATCAATTTTTAAGGTCATATATATTCTTCCTTTAGGCTATGCCACTCACCTTTAGCTGTTTGATGCTCATCAGTACCTTAAGAAGAAAAATCAAATCCATCCAGTATAAAAGTTGATTCAACTAGTGAATTGGATCATAAACTTTTTTTAGGGCAGGGAACATGTAATCTTTGTGTCATTTGGTTCCTTGATCATACTACTCAGTTATTACTAGTTGATAATTCAGTAGTTTGGCTTTCTAAACTCTTGAAAAAAGAAAAAGTTGTGTTTTTATCACAAATACATGTCAAATTTGGAGCAGAAAATTTATACTGGGAATTTACATTAACAATGGTAAAATATTTCGTGGTATAGCATCAAGGCAGTTAATGCATTCTTGTTGTGTAAAATGTCTATAGTTTTACTAGCAATTTAAATGAAATTATTTTTCAATAGCTGGGAATTGATACAAGACTTGTGTTTGTATACAGTTTTATGGGTGAAGAGTTGGTTGGATGAACTAAAAAATATTTAAAAATAGGGCGATACTATTACACTATTTCAAATATATGAAGTTTTCTCAGTATTAATTTTTTTTCCCATTAGGTACCTGCATTATTGCATATTGGCGATATGGTTCATGGCTTGGGGCAATCAGTTGTCCAATCTGTAGACAAACGGTAATGTTTCTATATAGAAAGAATCATTTATGCTAATTCATTTTGTAAATTTTTAGTTTCGGTATCAAAATTTTGTATCACTTTATTTTTAGCAGTATTTTATTTACCTAAAGTATCTGTGATGTCACTCTGTTTTTTTGAAAGGCATTTTTAAGACGTGATCGCAAAAAAGGGGTAATTTTACTTAAAAAAAAAAAGAAAACCTCATAAATGAATCCCCCTCACAATCCTTAACCAATCTTTGTTGTAATACCAACAGAGCATTAACTGAATAGCTAATCAGGAGTAAGAAAATATACCACATATACTACTTTTGAAAAAAAAGAAAACCACTTTTATTTCTTTTTAATCTGCCCTTTTCCACTGAGGGTCCAGATAGCTTTAGATAATGAAAAATAATTTTTAAAATGTTCCAGTTCTTTTAGAGACACATCCATATTGCATTGTACAGAACAGATTAGAACACTAGTCAGTATAGAAACCACCTCAGGAGAGAAGCAGTGGATTTTTATAAACATAAATTTGAAGAATTAAAATGATAGCACCATGTGAAAACTATAATGTGCCAAATTTTGTCAATCTCTTTGACAAACGGGAAAACAAAATAATGTTCAATATGAGAAGCCGAAGTTCTTAGCTTTTAATTAGTAAACATTTCAAAATAGGACCTTCTATCAGTTGTAAACAGTCTTTCATTATTTCCTAATAACCTTATTTTATTCTTCATATGTGTATATATATATATACCTTTCTGATAGCAAGTTATTAACGTGTAAAAAGATCGTATTTCCTTAGGAAGTCTTCCAGCAAGTGAAATGAAGTCCTAAAAAGTGATAGAGGAGATCTATGTAAAGATGTCAGATTGAATGCTGCACACATTTACTTTTGCTCCCTCTTGAACCTCAGTAAAATAACAGTAAAAGGAATTTTGTAAAGGCATAAATCCCGAGACCAAAAAAAAAATAAATGATAGAAGAGGCAACAATTTTTCAAAAATGCCATGTGAAATATAGCAGCAGACATACAGAAAAGCACCCAATGAATAATCACATAGCAATGCTCAAGTAACCACTACCAAAATAAATAGAAACTTGTCATCAACCCCAGAGGCCCCCCTCTGAGCACGCCTGCCCCCTCACCTAAGCACTAAACTGTCTAGTAAGCAATTCCATTGTTTTCTTTATAGTTTTCCTACATAGATATACCTCTAAATATTGTTTAGTTGTACTTGATTTTTTGACTTTATATAAACAAAACCACATGGTATGTATTATTTTTAAAAATACACCCACACATATATATAAACATCTTTCCTTCAGCGTTTACTTTGATTTTCTCCATTTTTTTGGTACTGAAAGGAAGGTCCAAGTTTTTCTCTTCCTTCCTTCTTGCTTCCACATACCCTTTCACACTTGATTTTTTAAAATCACGTGATTAAAAAGAAAATTGATTTTTTTCTACTGCCTCCAGTTGATTTGATGAGTGGCCCAAGGCAGTCAACACAAAAGCTTATTTGCCAGTACTACTTGTCATCATCTTTTTCCATCTGTCAGCAACATTGAGACTGTAAGCTGTAGGTCTTTGCATTAAAGAATTAGCCTTGCCACCTGTGTCTTTTTCTTGATTCTAACCATGGCTTTTCTTAAGGTTTATGTGTATTGGTTGGTATTTTCCTTTGTACCATCCATAAATTGAGACTAAAGACTAATAAAATGGATAAAAAGTTGTTTTTATATATTAGCAACTGGTTCTACAACTGTAGAGTAGTTCATCCTGGAGGCAAGGCAAGTGGCAGATACCTGCTCAACCTTTCACTGGGCTCCTTTTGTAAATGAATATGGAGATAATAATATACCAGCTCTTACCACATCTCATCCCAAAATGCATACACAGACAAAAGTTCTACACATATTTCAAGGCCTAGCTTAAATTTCAGACTTTCTGGACACCCCAGGCAGAAGAGATATCTACTCTCATGTCATCATTATAGCACCTACCACAGTGTCCTGAAACAGGCTTTTGAACAGGTCTGCTTCTCCTTCTGTCTTGGTTATTGAGGTCACCAAGGGGCAGTCCATGTCTTCATTTTTTTGTATGCCTAGAAGTTAGCAGTGCCTGACCCACACTAGGTGCTCAATTAATGTTTACTGAAAGAATGCATTTTTTAAAAAAACAAACTTGTAAAGGAAGAGATGGCTGTGCCTGCTGTTACCACCACCTACTGCTCGTAGTCACTCCTTTGTTTAGCTATTTGGAAAGCATTTGAACTGAAAGAATAAAAACAACAGTTGGAAGATTTTAAATGAAAATGTCACTGCTTCTTCCCATCTTTATCTCATCATAGAGCTCATTAGTGACCAGTTTGACTTGGGTTATTCTATTTTAATATTTACTTATTTTGAAAGGTACTGTCATCTTCAGATTATCCCTGTGCAGTTGGGACATGTATGCCCCTTACCACTCCTATGGAGGAAGCTGGGTTAAAAGTATTACATTTTACATAACAGTATAAACAATTACATTTTTTTACATTATAGTATATATTGCTGTTTGAGAACTAGTCCCTGTTTAATCTCTGAATTATGGTTGATAGCATTCAGAGATGTTTCAGATATCAGTGAGAATAGGGAATCATGATTTTCATACCAAAAAAGAAATCCCTAATTTTTTCTCTCTCTAAGTGATAAATATTTTCATGTCACTTTTTGTACCTGAATATTTTTTCATCGTTCTTATATCTTCAAATATCTATTGGCCCAAACACAGTCTGCTGCGTTTATTCCTAGTGTGGACAAGAAAATACTAAAATCAGTGCTTGGATATGGTGCTCATTTTATTTTATAGGAGTTCAAATAACATTCTACATTGTATTTCATTATAAGGCAATAATATTATAGCTTACTTCCCCTTTCTCCATGTTGCTTATATGAAAAGAAACAAATGAAATACTAAATTCAGGAGCTTTTCTTATTCTATTGAGTAGTAACACAAAAATGAAAAAAGGTTAATGATACGGAAAGATGTAATGTTTTTTTTTTCTGTAATATACAGGTAACTCTACTCCTAACAGTATTTGGTGAAGAAAATCAATCTCAGGATGTTGTACGATTGCATCAAGATATTAATGATTATAACCGGAGATTCTCAGGGCAGCCCAGATCTGTAAGTAATGCTACAGTAGGTAAAAAAAAAAGTTAGAGGGAGCCATCATACTTTTTTTTCCTAAACTGAAAATTTCCAACAAATATTCTTTGAACTATGAAAAATCCCATTGCTTATGTGTATTGGGTAAAGTTTTTAGATTTTTTCCCCTTCATTTTTGTTAATCACAGAGTTATATCTTTTTTCTTTCTTAAAAAAAAAAAAGCAAAAATGCAAATCAAACACATTATAAAAATTTATGAGAGAAACCAGCAAAAAAAAGCAGTAAGAAAAGCTGGAAGGAAATATAAAATTATTGACTCCCATGTGATCCCAAATCATGGTATGTCTTATGAAAACTTCTGGAGTGTTCTAATTTACTAGCTGCAGGAATGCAGTATACCAGAAACAGAATGGATTTTAAAAGGGGGAATTTAATCAGTTGTAAGTTTACAGTTGTAAGTCCATAAAAATGTCCCAGTTAAAGCAAGTCTATAGACATGTCCAATCTAAGGCATCCAGGGAAAAATACCTTGATTCAAGAAGGCCGATGAAGTTCAGGGTTTCTCTCTCAGCTGGAAAGGCACCTAACAAACACGGCACCTGCTAGCTTCCTCTCCAGGTTTAGTACTTTATGAAGCTCCCTGGGAGGAATTTTCCTTCTCCATCTCCAAAAGTCGCTGACTGGTAAACTCTGCAACATTCTGAAGCTTTCTCCAAAATACTTCTTCTTTTATAGGATTCAATTAAACTAATCAAGACCCGCGTTTAACAACCATCTAATCAAGTTTAATACCCACACGAGTCACATCTCTGTGGAGATAACCTAAGCAAGTTTCTAACCTATAAACTGAATAGAGATGAGAAGAAATGGCTGCTTTTACAAAATGGGATTAAGATTAAAACATGACTATTCTAGGGTGCATACATCCTTTCAAACTGGCACATGGAGAGACATTTACAATTGTGGGTTTTTTTGTTTTTGTTTTTGTTTTGTGCATAGGCAGGCACCGGGAATCAAATCCGGGTCTCCAGCACAGCAGGCAAGAACTCTGCCACTGTGCCGCTGTCGCACTGCCCTACAATTGTGTTTTATATTATTTACTCCCTTCCCTGTCCCACCCTGTCCCACCCTGTCCACCACCCCCACCCCAATTTGAAATGTGTCTAAATAACCCTAGGTTTAAAACTCTCTTTATTTGTTTTTGTTTCTGTTTTTTCTTTTTCGCATGGGCAAGCACCAGGAATTGAACCCAGGTGTCTGGCATGGCAGGCGAGAACTCTGCCTGCTGAGCCACCATGGCCTGCCCTGTTTTGTTTTTTTGCATGTTGTCTTAGTTTATTAAAAATATATATTTTATTTTTAAAGAACACGTTAATTACTACAGTTAACCTCTTCCCCAAAAAAGAGCATTTGGTAAATTTAAAATTACCACATTTTGCTGACTTATTACAGTTTTCTTAAAATCTAACAAATGATTCTAGAAGCGTAGGACTGAATATGTACTTCCAGAGCCAGAATATACTAAGTACAAGTTTATATAGAAAGCCCAACCATCTCCTCTGAGCTTCAAACAAAACTGCTTAGTTTCCGCTCCACTTGGATGTTCCATCGATATCTCATACTTAACATATGTAATATTAAATTCCTGATTCCTTCAACTCAGTTTATTCTTTGCTCAGTTATACTCAACTCAGTAAATGGCAACAACTTCTATTCAAGCCCAAACCCTATGTACCGTCTTTGATTTGCTCCTCTCCCTCGTTCCCCTCATCTGATCTATAAATAAGTCCTAACGTTTCTTTTCTTTCTTTTTTTTGGATGTCCTGTCATTTTTACCTCATAAAAATATTCTGACTGTGGCCACTCCTGTCTTTCACCATAGCCATCATATTAATCCAAGTCCGCGTCACCTGTTGCTTAGGACTCCTGCAGTGACCTTCTTACTTCTGCTTTTTTCTCTGCACAGCAGCCTGAGTAATATTTTTAAAACAGAAATCAGACCATGGTGCTCTTGTGTTTTAAAACTTACAATACTCTTGAATAATCACAGAAGCCTTATGATGACTTACAATGCTCTGCAATATCTGGTCTCTTCTTCCTGTTTTTTTAAAAAATATTTTTATTGAGAACTATCCACACACATACAGTCCAACCAATTATACAATCATTGGCTCACAATTATCATCACATAGTTGTGTATCCTTCATCAGGATCATTTTTAGAATATTTGCATCACTCCAGAAAAAGAAATAAAAAGAAAAAAAAAGAACCCATACATCACATATCCTTTACCCCTCCCTCTCACTGACCAATAGTATTTCAGTCTACCTAATTTTTACCCTTTATTTCCCTCCTATTACTTATTTATTTTTTATCCTTACTTTTTTTTTTTACTCATCTGTCCATACCCTGGATGAAAGGAGCATCAGACACAAGGTTTTCAGAATCATACAGTCACATTGTAAAATCTATATAGTTGTACAGTCTTCAAAAATCAAGGCTACTGGAACACAGTTAAACAGTTTCAGGTCCTTCCCTCTAGCCACTCCAATGCAGCATAAACTAAAAAGGGATATCTATATAATGCATAAGAATAATCTCCAGGATAACTCTTGACTCTACTTGAAATCTTTCAGCCCCTGACACTTTTATGTTGTCTCATTTCTCTCTTCCCTCTTTTGGACAAGAAGGCTTTCTCATTCCCATGATGCCAGCTCCCAGCTCATCCCTGGGAGTCATGTCTCATTTTCCTACGTGAGCCATGGTGGGCAGCGAGTTCACCTGCCAAACTGGCTTAGAGAGAGAGGCCACATCGGAGCAACAAAAGAGGTTCACTGTGGGGGTTACTCTTAGGCATAATTATCAGTATGCTTAGCTTCTGCTTTGTAGGAATAAGCTTCATAGGGGTAAGCCCCAAGATTGAGGGCTCAGCCTATTGAATTAGTTGTCCCCACTGTTTATGGGAATATCAGGAATTCCCTACATGGGGAAGTTGAGTATTTCTTCCTTTCTCCTCAGTCCCCCAAGGAGACTTTGCAAATACTTTTTTATTCTCTGCCCAGATTACTCTGGGATATATCAAGCATTACACTAAACCAACACAATCTCACACCCTATTCAAGATGCCCTGTAATTATGGCTTTCAAGTAAACTGATCATACAAGTTAAAATAGATAATGTGCTCCCCAAAATACAAAATTTTGTACCAAATAAACATATCTCTGTTTGATCTCACACAGAGGTTGAAGTTTAAAAATATGGGCCATATCACCCTTTACCCAGTATTCTGATTTACCTTAGTCCTATCCAGATCAGCTTCACTCATATCCCTAGATGAAGTCTGATCATATTTTGAGCTTTTTGAACAATTGCTGAATGGGGTAATGCTGACTTTGATAGCTTCAGTGCTCTAACTTTGAGTCCCAGGTGTCATGTAAATACCCTAAGTTTCAGGGAATGACCAGATTATGTACAAATAGCTCAGTATCTCAGAAGTTAGAAATATTAGTTACAACTCCTAAATATATGTGACTGCTATTAGAGCTTACAATCTAGGAACCTTTACAGTAGCCCCAACTTGATAACCCATGCTCTCGAGTTCAGTTCTCTGACTTTGTAAAATTACAGTTAATCCATATGAGTGAGGCATGATAATATTTGTCTTTTTGTTTCTGACATTTCATTCAATTTACTGTCCTTAAGGTTCATTCATCTAGTTGCATGCTTTACAACTTCATTCCCTCCTGCAGTTGCTTAGTATTCCTTGTATGTAAACAGCACAGTTTCCCCTTCCAATCCCTTCAGCCACCTCCATCCATTGCAAATGGTAAACAGCAGCGTGCAAATGTCCATTTGTGTCCCCACTATCAGTTCCTCCAGGTATATACCTAATAATGGGGTTGCAAGATCATACGGCAACCCCACCCCTGTCTCCTGTGGAACCACCACACTGCCCTCCAGAGGGGCTGCACCTCTCAGCTTCCCTAACACCGGTGAATAGGTAATTCCCCTTCCCCATGTTCTCTAGCACTTGTTTCTGTCCGTTCATTTTTAAACAGTTTTATTCGCACATCATAACTAGTCCTATCTAAGTAAATAGACATGCCTTTGCCACTATAATCTAAATGAAGATAATTCTTTTTCTTCTGCATATAATCCATACCCTGCCCACCCCCCCATCCCCGCTTGTTGACATTTAGTTTTGGGATGATGCCTTTGTTAACATTCAGTGGAAGCATATTACAATGTTACTGTTGATTATGGACCCTAGCTTGCATTGATTCTACCTTTTCCTGTATACCATCCATTTTCAACCCCTTGCAATGTTGACATTCATTTGTTCTCCCTCATAAAAAAAAGTTTTTATATTTGTACATTTAATCACCATAATTGTCCACTCTAGGCATTCCTAAATTATACTGTCCCAGTCTTTATTCTTTCTTTCCTTCTGGTTTCATATGTGCCCCCAGCCCTTCTCCCTCAACCATACACATTCAGCTTCATTCAGTGTACTTATATTATTGAGCTACCATCAGGTAGTATTGTGCTATCCATTTCTGACTTTTTATAATCAGTCCTGCTGCACAGTGTGTATTCCTTCAGCACCAAATGCCCAATTTCATCGCTTTTTCTATCTGCTGATAGCCTGTGTTCTTAACTTTAATTCTCAAAGTTCATTCATTAATATTAGTTCCTATTAATGAGACCATACAATATTTGTCCTTTTGTTTCTAGCTAATTTCACTCAAAATAATGTCCTCAAGGTCATCCACATTGTTACATCTTCATGACTGTATTCTGTTTTATAGCTGCATAGTATTCCATTGTATGTATATACCATAGCTTGTTTAACCACTTGTCCATTGATGGTCATTTGGGCTGTTTCCATTTCTTGTCAGTGATAAATGCTGCTAAAAACATTGGTGTGCAAATGTCCATTTGTGTCCTTACTTCATTTCCTCTGGATATATACCCAGTAATGGGATTGTTGATTCTTACGACAATTCTATACTTACCTTCTTGACGAACTGCCGAACCACCAAACTGCCTTCCAGAGTGATTGTACCATTTTACATTCCCACCACCAATGGATAAGTATGCTCTGTTTTTTTTTTTTTAGAATGGCCATTCTAGTAGGTGGAAGATGATATTTCATTGTGGTTTTGATTTGCATTTCCCTAATAGCCAGTGAAGTTGAGCATCTTTTCATGTGCCTTTTAGCCATTTGCATTTCCTCTTCTGAAAAGTGTCTATTCATGTCTTTTGCCCATTTTTTTAATAGGGTTGCTTGTCTTTTTGTTGCTGAGTTGAGGGTATCTATATAGTCTGGATACTAAACCCTCATCTGATATGTGGTTTCCAAATATTGTATCCCATTGCGCAGGCTGCCTTTTTTCTTTCCTGACAAAGTTCTTTGATACACTGAAGTGTCTAATTTTCAGGAGATCCCATTTATCTATTTCTTTTTTCAATGCCCGTGCTTTGGGTGTAAGGTCTAGGAAACCATCTCCCATTACAAGATTTATGAGAGTACAAGGTTTATAAGATATTTCCCTACCTTTTCTTCTAATAGTTTTATGGTCTTAACTCAAATATTTGAGTCTTTGATCCATTTTGAGTTCATTTTTATATAAGGTGTGAGATATGGATCCTGTTTTATTCTTTTGCATATGGATATCCATTTCTCTAAATACCATTTATTGAAGAAGCTGCTCTGTCCCAGGTGGGTTGGCTTGACAGCCTTATCAAAGATCAGTTGCCATAGGTGAGAAATAGAGGGTCTATTTCTGATCACTCAATTCTATTCCATTAGTCAGTATATCTAGCTTTATGCCAGTACCATGCTGTTTTGACCACTGTAGCTTCATAATATGCTTTAAAGTCAGGTAGTGTGAGACCTCCCACTTCATTGTTCTTTCTCAAGATATCTTTACCTATTGAGGGCACCCTTCCTTCCCAAGTAAATTTGGTTATTGGTTTTTCTATTTCTGCAAAGTAAGTTTTCGTGATTTTAACTGGTATTGCATTGAATCTATAAATCAGTTTGGGTAGAATTGACATCTTAACTATATTTAGTCCTGCACTCCATGCACACGGTGTACCCTTCCATTTATTTAGGTCTTACATGATTTCTTTTAACAATTTCTTACAGTTTTCTGCGTACAGGTCTTTTGTATCCTTAGATAAATTTATTCCTAAATATTTGATGCTTATGCTTGTTATTGTAAATGGAATTTTTTTCTTGATTTCCTCCTCAGATCAGTCATCACTAGTGTACAGAAACACTACTGATTTGGGGGTGTTGTTCTTGTACCTGCGACTTTGCTGTAATAATTTATTAGCTGTAGTGGCTTTGCTGTAGATTTTTAAATTTTTTTTCAATTTAATAAGCTATTTATGGCAATAGTCATAGAAGAGGGAGCTTCTCCTGCTCTCACTGAGATGGATTGTCCATCTGCTTTTCTCATGGCTGATGAGTCATCTTTTAAGTCCTTCTTAACTAGACCCCTTTCAGAGCGCTTTTCCCTGATCAACTATGATATTCTCTATTATTGCCATCTGTACATTTTCTTCCTAGTGTTTGTCACACATAGTACTCAAACCTTGTTCATTATCTTTCTCTCGCTAGACTGAAAATTCCACGAAGGCAAGGACTGTGTCTGTTTAGTTCACTATATAATCCCAGTGCCATGTTCAGTACCTGAGTCACAATAGGCCCTTAATGTTTGTTGACTAAATTAATGAGTTATTCTTAAGAATTGATATAACTCTTCCTAGCCAAGAATATCAAACTGTTAAAATGCTTCAGTAATAAAATGTGTTCTTCTGTGGTCCCTTGCACATACACCTTACTCTTTGATGTCATGTACCTTTGAGGGCATACAGTTTCAACTGTTGTGGAAGACAATGGGTAAATCTTTTAGGTGTTTAAGCAACAAGAAAACTTAATCCAGTCGCTTTTATCCTCCACAGTTATCTGCAAACTTTTTTGCTGTTCAGCAAATTTTATTGTTTTACTTATCATCCAGTGACATTCGAAGGATGATTCTTATATAATTATTAACAGATTTATATAAATGATGATAACCATATTAAAAGTGAAAGAAATAGCTCTGATAAAGGATAGAAAGGAATTCAAAAGACATACTTGTTGGTCACTAGAATATTTAAAGTGACTTGCTATAGCCTTTGTTAAACTGTGCAGCTGTTTTGCTTTAAATATTAGTTTCTTCCATAGGGAATGGAAAATTAACATAGGAAGTGATTCTAAAAAGATCATTCTTGTTGGTCACTAGAATATTTAAAGTGACTTGCTATAGCCTTTGTTAAACTGTGCAGCTGTTTTGCTTTAAATATTAGTTTCTTCCATAGGGAATGGAAAATTAACATAGGAAGTGATTCTAAAAAGATCATTCTTGTTCTTTTGTGACCAGTATTCCAAAAGGAGTTATAAGGCTTTCCTTATCTGGAAGGATTTTTTTTGAACTGTTTCCCCATACTTGCTCAGTTCTTCCCATATTTGTCTCCATGCCATCTCAGTTTATTTTTTGGCACTTTGTTAAACAAAACATATCCAGAGTTGAATTTGTGATTTTTATATAGATTGTTTAAAAATAGCTGAACTGTGGGCAGGATGGCCACAGGAAGTGATTTATTCTTCTGGTTAGTTTCTCATAATAGATCATTGCTAGACAGGACCTTGTAAGTCACGTAGTCAAATAGCCACATTTGACAAATGAGGAGTTTGCCATTGCTGAGAGCAAAGTGACTTGCTTAGGGTTATACAAATAGGTATTGGTTTAATTTCTCTCTCCTTTTTTAAAATTTATTTTTATTTTTATATTTATTGAAATATAATTCACGTGCCATAAGGTGTACCTATTTAAAGTATACAATTAAATGGTTTTTAGTGTATTTGCAGAATAGTTTCATCATCTCAAAAAGAAATTTTATACCCATTAGCAGTCATTTCCTATTCTATCCTTTCCCTCTCCTTTCCATAGTCCATGGTAACCACTAATCTACTTTCTGTCTCCATACATTGTCTATTCTAGACATTTCATATGAATGGGATCATATAACATATGGTCTTTTGTGTCTGGCTTCTTTCACTTAACATAATGTTTTCAAGGTTCATCCATGTTGTAGCATGTTTCAGTTCTTCCTTCCTTTTTATTGCCAAATAATATTCCATTGCATGCATATACTACTTTTTATTTATCCATTCATCAGTTGATGGATATTTGGGTTGTTTCTACTTTTTGGCTATCATGTATAATGCTGCTATAAATATTCATGTACCAGTTTTTGTGTGGATGCATGTTTTCATTCTTCTTCATTAAATATCTAGGAGTGGAATTGCTGTATCATATTATACCTCTATGTTTAAAATTTTGAAGAACAGTCAAACTATTTTCCAAAATAGCTGTACCAGCAAAGCCTGAAGCAATTTCTGCACATCTTTCAACTGTGTAAATTTTTATGTTCATTTGTATAAGCTTCATGATTCATGTGTTTTTCTGTACATATTCAGGAATTTATTAGGACCTGTATACAGAAAATCTTTATGGCAATTAGTAATTTGATTAAACTCATGCTAAGCTGATTAAACATTAAGCTGATTAAACATCCTATCTATAAAGAAATCAGTTTCAGTACTATTTTTAGACTTTCAAAGCCATAAAAGTTGATAATGTTTAGATGTGTATTATCTGGCAATTTATGAAGGTCTTTTATGTATACTGTCTCTTTTAGTTCTTAGAAGTTCTGTGGTATGTAAATGTTCAATTTGTTATTGAATTTTCTCCAGTAAGTTAAATAGCTTTCCCCGAGGTCACTTGGCTAATAAGTGATTGACTTTGAATTCATAACCAGATCTTTCTGACTTTAATACTGAAACTTGAGCTCAAGCCTCAGACTGTAATCGTATATACTAGGTTGTTAATTTAGTTTATTTTACTAACTCAAATTAGAGATGACTTGAGTTTTGTGTTACTGTATCCCGTATTTTAACCTTGTTGACACTTAGGTGCTTTTGAGTTATCTCTAGTAAGACCTATTTTATAAGAATTTAGTAATCAAAGAACTATTTTTATATAAAATGCATAATTAGAAAACATGGTGTGCAATCAACAGGTAAAACTCCTTAGTATATCTTAACTGAGTTTTTCTACATATTATAAGAAAATTCTATGATTTTGAAATTTTACACCTTAGATACCAAATCATAATATTTGTTCTTTCTCCTACCAGATTATGGAAAGAATTATGGATCTGCCCACTTTACTGAGGCATGCATTCAGGGAAATGTTTTCAGTAGGAGGCCTTTTCTGGATGTTCCGCATCAGGATAATTCTTTGTTTGATGGGAGCTTTTTTCTACCTTATATCACCTCTAGATTTTGTTCCTGAAGCCTTGTTTGGAATTCTAGGCTTTCTAGATGATTTTTTTGTCATCTTTTTGTTGCTGATTTACATCTCTATTATGTATCGCGAAGTGATAACACAGAGGCTAAACAGATGAAAAACAAATGAGACAAGAATATTTGAGCTCATGTATACAATCAGAGATCCATGGCATTATAAAGCATTTGAATATTATCTTACAGGCTTAAAACCACTGTATGACAAACATTTGATTATCAGTTGACAAATGCCTAGCAGTATATAACTGGAATTTTAACATGTTGCAGGTTCTAATATTATAGTTAGAATTATAATGATTTACAACTATATCTTGATTCTATGTTGTCTATAAAGTCTCTGGAAAAATTAGAATTATATAAAAAGGGATTTTACATCTTTTTCTTTCCTCAAAAATGACTCAGATTAATTGGATGTTTAGTGAGATATATCTTACTAAATTTATCTTCCTCAGTAGGTACTTATATGATAATATATGATTATGAAACTCATCTAAATATTTTCATTACAATATTGTATAATATTGAGGGACAGTCAGTGTTTCTTTTAATACTAGCAGAGTTTTGTACATTTGGAGCAGTTCTGTTTTTTCCATTCTGGTACAATTCTTTTATCAGCTGAAACTGAGGAAAGAAACTTGAACTTAATAATTTGATTTCATATTCTGCTTTACAGAACAATTTTTTAACCAGTGCGAGAATTAACTAGATGAAAAACATTTATCTCTAGGCAGCACACTTGATGTCCACAACTGTGACTTTGAATTTGTTCCTTTTATAAGATTAGTATATGAAAGTAACTTGTGAAGGGATAATTTTTTCATGAACTTGGGTGATACTGCAAACACATAGTAGTTTGATGCATTTCTGGAGAAAGTGGATGTTCATGACTCTGACCATCAAAGCCCTTAGAAATTTTAAATTTGACTACTGAAATGACTGATTTAACTCTAGCAGCAAAATAAACAAATTTGGTTTTCTGTTCCACCAAAAAACATAATATTGCCTCTACATGGCAGCATATAGCCCATCACATATAAAAACAATGTGTAGAATAAGCAAATATATGAAGTGAATAGGTAGGAAAGTTATCTTTTTTATTTTTGTGGCTATAACATAAGGATCTAACGTGCTTTTCTACAATTTCAGGTTAAGAAAGATAAATACCACAAGTATTATAAGATCCTAATTCACCTCGGCTAGCATTGTTCCTTAGTGAACTTAGGGCATTATGGAATAAGGTGATGCCCAGGAGTCAATGTTAGTTTAACTTGTGTTCACTGATAATAATATTATCCATTAATTTATTAGTGACCCTCAGTAAGTATAGATAGGGAGATAAAGAGAAAAACTTGTCCAATTTTCCCAAATTAATCAGATTAGCTGACAACTAATGAGATTTTGAATGATGTGTCAAGAGTGGTGTTTCATAATTTGGGCATAAGACAAAGCTGTTGCTTGTCACAAAGGAAAAACAATAATGCTTAAACATAGCACATTATAATTAAAGCAATTTCTTATATACTTCGCATTTTATCCTTAATCAATTTTGTGACCAAGGCAGGGCATTACCTTTGTTTTCCTAAATGAAATGCCCATGTTATAGATGAAAGTTTTTTGCTAAAGCCACATGACAATGATTAAACTGAGATTGGACTCTTGGGATAGATGTATATGTTGCTTAGATTCTGATAGTGAAGGTTATTATGAAGGGGGAGCAGAAGAGAAATTAATTGAGAGGGATCCTCTGAAAGTCTTTCAGAATGTATCAGTCCTTCCTTGAAGTAGAATAGCTTAGCTATTTCTAAGAAAGGAAAAAGTCTAGAAAGATAACACATCAAGACTTCAGGAATCCTTCCGAATCATCTAACAGGGTAGCATACTTCATAGATAAACAGTAGTGCTGCAGTCACCAACTTGAAGAGCAAATGCTGGGAATTTGTCACACAACGATTTATGAGACTAGAAACACATTTCATAGCAATTACAAATATGGTATGGGGCTATAGCAATGTCATTTTTGCAAGTATTTTCTATGTATATAAGTGTTCTGCTCCAACTGTCACATTTCTGGTTATAATAATTTTTTGTGATATTTTGAAATTCTTTCAGACTTTCCTGGTAGAAGTCTATTGCAGCAAATTTTGTAAGATACAAAATACTATATGATCAGGCAGGCCACAGTGGCTCAGCAGGCAGAGTTTTTGCCTGCCTGCCTGCCATGCCAGAGACCCGGCTTCGATTCCCGGTGCCTGCCAATGCAAAATAAAGAAAAAAAAATACTGTATGATCTGAAGTCTTATTAAATTGAAAAGGGAACATGCTGACATCTCAGAAATTTAGACCTGTTTCTTATATCATCTTCAGTTACAGAGAATAAATGCAGAGGGGACTTGAAAGAATATTTAAAGCAAGTAGAGTTAATCAGTGTTTTAAATATCATAGTAATATTTCTTTGATTTAGAGTGAAATCATATAAATCTAACATTAATTTGGACTTTTTAAAACAACAATATTGTAACTGTCACAGAAACAAATGGTTCAACCCCAGGAGCAGATAATAGGGTGGCTCTGTGGGGCACAAGACAGATGAAACAACTGTTTTCACTGCCTACTAGGACAGCAGTTTCAGTTACTACAGTTCACACCTTTTGATTCAAGCACAGGAAAAATGGAATTGTATAAATGATCCCTTGTGGCTGTGCAGATACCTACCTCACAGAATTGTTGTAGATGATTGGTAGTTTGGTTCAAACTTTGCAATTTAAGAGTTTGTCAAGAAGTCTATTATTTTTGAATAAAAGCACGATATGTAAAATTTTAAAAATAGATGTTATTTTCCTGTTTCTTTGATATTGCTTCCTTTAAAATTCAGAACTTCCAAAATGGCATTCAATATACTGGCTATAATGGCTTTCGTACTAATGGGTATCCAATATCTTATCACATATCTAATTAATTTTGTTTAGATTTCTTAAAATTTGAAAGGTAGAGAAGAGGTATTTTGTTTTTAAGGAAAGTGATTTAATTGGGGCAGTCTATTAATGCTGGACAATAATGGAGGAATTGAGTGTTTAGCTTGATCCTCATTCCCTATCCTTTCTCCTTTGATTTATATTTGAATTGTATATTTGATAACTGAAATTTTCTTTTCAGAGTCTTATGTTTGCATCATACAAAACCGCAACTACCCACCCAGCCCTCAGAAACCCTGAATGTCCTCCAGGCCTTTCCATTTTGCTAAACAACAACCCATGAACTTGAGACTGTGGGAGGAGGTAGGAGTATTCAAGGCTTTAGGCCTTAGAACTTAAGAGTCTCCCAGAACCAAGGCAATACTGTTCAAGGACTGCTGACAGGAGGCGATGCTATCACAGACATAACCATTGAGTTTTGTGGTTCTATCAGAACCACACCATCTTCATGGCACCAATATTTGTTCTAAGCATCAAGTTCTTGATTGCTCACGGTGTTGTAAGGATTCTACAATAAACTTCACCATCTTTTATCACTGTCTTCTCCAATCACCTGTGAATTCTGGCTTGTCCCATGTTCCAGAATGGTGCATGAGAGAAGTAAACATCTCATAGAAACATTATGCCACTGTACTTGATCTCCTTTTCACACTAGGGGGATTTGGCTTGGATTTCAGCTGTAGGCCTTTAGAGGAAAATATTATATGTGATGTAGAAGTGGGTGAAGGACTAACAATGTTTTAAAGTCACTGATATTTAACAGTTTAGAATTTTTTTTTTAGGTTGATCAATCCATTGAGCACTGTCAATGGATTTGCATTGATTTTTTTACTTTTTATTGTGAAAAATAACATATATACAAAAAAATGATAAATTTCCAAGTACCTTCTAACAAGTAGTTATACAACAGACTTTAAGGTTTGGCATGGGTTACACTTCCACTATTTTTCATTTTTTCTTCTAGCTGTTCCAAGATGCTGGAGACCAAAAGAAGTATTATATTGATTCAGTAGTCATATTCATTTTTTAAATCCTGTCTTCCCTTGTTTTTTCCTTTTTCTGAAAAATAACATATACAAAAAAGCAATAAATTTCGAAGTACAACAATTAGTTGTAGAACAGATTTCAGAGTTTGGTATGGGTTACAAACCTACAATTTTAGGTTTTTATTTCTAGCTGCTCTAAGGTACTGGAAGCTAAAAGAAATAACTGATTCAGCACTCATACCCATTTGTTAAACCTGGTCTCTGTATAATTCCACCATCACCTTTGATCATTCTCTCATTCTTTCGGGGTATTTGGGCTATGGCCATTCTAACTTTTTCAGTTTAGATTTCAATTTTTAAGAAAAGACAAATTTAAAAAAATATTTTAAAATACCTGCTATTAAGATAAAAACAGTAACCCTTCTTCTAAACGGTATTAGAGAAAACCTGTAATTTATATTTACATGAAAATCACCCTAATCTCTGCTTTACTAATCCTAGAATATTAGAGTTGTAAGGGATCTTACAAAAGGTTTTGTAGGTTTTTTCTCTGTGAAAATCAGATGGAAAGCTATGGACAGCTCCCTCGAAAAAGGAACATATACACATACATGTATAATTTTGCAATCATTTTCAGTGTATGCAAAGGCCTGAACATCTGCAGACTGCAAATTAAGCATTGCTGATTTAGTCCTACAGCCCCAGTCTACAGAGCAATCAGTGGTTCACATTATCATCACTTAGTTGTGTATTCATCACTGTAATCATTTTAAAAACATTTGTATTCCAGAAAAACAAAAAAGGAAAACCCCATACATCCCATACCCTTTCCTCTCCCTCTTACTGAGCACTGGCATTGCAATCTACTCAATTTTAAGACTTACAATATGGAAGTAATTTAACTAAGTGTGGCACTGACACAGAGAGAGAAATATCAGTGGAACAAAACAAAACATCCAGATGTAGATCCACACAAACACAGGCAACTTTTTTTTTCTTTTTGCTGTATAGTTACCCAATCATCAAAGATCAGGGCTATTGGATTATACTTCAACAACTTCTGGTATTTCCTTCCGACTATTCTAAAACACTAGACTCTAAAAAAATGTATCTATATAATGAATCAGTAGTCATCGTCATTTGTTAAATCCTACTCTTCTTCCTCTCATTTAATCTTTCTCACCCTTCAGGTATATCTGGGCAATGACCGTTTTAATTTCTTTGTGCTAGAAAGGGGTGTTGGCCTTCTGGGGTAGAGGAATGAACTTGATTGTTCTGGAGAGACTGGTACCTCGGGTTTCAGGAATTACCTGCCTAGGCTCAATCTGGAGGCCTTAAATTTCTGAGAAAATAAACTTACTAAGAAAAGTTTTTATAGAGATTTAGAGTTCAGGGTACTCTCTAGGGTTTTCAGGAATACTTTTAGTTGGGGTATGGCATACTGTGGTGGTATAGAAATACCTGGCTAAAGCTTGTTTAAGAGTAGTCTCAAGAATGACCTCTTGACTCTATTTGAAATCTCTTAGCCACTGAAACTTTACTTTTTAAGATTTTTAAAATTTATTTATTTTTAAAACATAGCAACATACAAACATGAACATACTTACCATATGATCATTCCATTCTCGATATATAATCAGTAACTCACAATATCATCACATAGTTGTATATTCATCATCATGATCATTTCTTAGAACATTTGCATCAATTCAGAAAAAGAAATAAAAAAAAAATCCATACATACCATACGCCTTACCCTCCCTTTCATTGATCACTAGCATTTCAATCTACTAAATTTATTTTAACATTTGTTCCCCCTATTATTTATTTTTAATCCACGTCTTTTATTCATCTGCCCATACCGTAGATAAAAGGAGCTTCAGACACAAGGTTTTCACAATCACACAGTCACATTGCAAAAGCTTTCTCATTATACAATCACCTTCAAGAAACATGGCTACTGAACACAGCTCTACATTTTCAGGCACTTCCCTCCAGCCTCTCCATTATACCTTAACTAACAAGGTGGTATCTATATAATGCGTAAGTATAACCTCCAGGATAACCTCTCGACCCTGTTTGGAATCTCTCAGCCACTGACACTTTGTCTCATTTCTCTCTTCCCCTTTTTGATGGATGTTTTCTCAATCCCTTGATGCTGAGTCCCAGCTCATTCTAGGATTTCTGTCCCATGTTGCCAGGAAGGTTTACACCCCTGGGAGTCTTGTCCCATGTACAGAGGGGGAGGGCAGTGAGTTTGCTTGTCATGTTGGCTGAGAGAGAGAGGCCACATCTGAGCAACAGAAGAGGTTCTCTGGGGGTGACTCTTAGGCCTAATTTTAAGTAGGCTTAGCCTATCCTTTGAGGGGATATGTTTCCCAAGATTGAGGGCTCAGCCTATTGCTTTGGTTCCCACTGCTTGTGAGATTATCAGGAATTCTCCACATGGGAAAATTGAATTTTCCCCCTTTCTCGCCATTTCCCCAAGGGGACTTTGCAAGTACTTTTTATTCACTGTTCAAATCACTCTGGGACTTATCGGGACATCGCTCTGATCAAATGTATGAGGTCTCATGCCCTGCTCAAGGTTCCATATACTTATGGTCTTCAGCTAAACTGTCCACATAAGTTATGTTAGGAAATGCACTAGTCAAAATATAAATTTCGTACCAAATAAATGTTTTTGCTTTAGTCTCACACGTAAGTTAAAGTTTTAAAATATGAATTACAATCTACTGAAACATTATTTTGTTTCATTTCTTTTCCTCCTTTTCATCATTCTCAATCCCACGATGCCAGGGCCAAGCTCATCTCTGGGAGTCATGTTCCACATAAGGGGAAGGATAGTGAATTTATTTGTAGAGTTGGCTGGAGAGATGATATCTGAGCAACAAAAGAGGCTCTCTATAGGTGACTCGTAGGCATAATTGTAAGTAGGCTTAGCTTCTCCTTTGCAGGAGTAAGTTTCATAAGGGCAGGCCCCACGATCAAGAGCTTGACTTATTAAATTGGGAGTCCCTAATGTTTGAGAGAATATCAGGGACTCCCAAAGTGGGATTCCTAAGTCCCTCACGGGGCCTTTGTAAATACTTTATTTTCTGTCCCTTTGTCTTTCAGAGCTGCAGAACTCTAACTCTGAGTCTCAGGTGTCACACAGATACCCAAAGTTCCAAGGAATTTCCCAGGTTCTACACAAAGAGCTCAGCATCTCAGAATTTAGAAGTAACAATTAAAATTCAGGAATAGATGCAACTGCTATAAGGGCTTACAATTTAGGAACCTTATAATAAGCCTTATTGAACATTCTGTACTCCTTAGTCATCGATTGACCATGTTCTAGCCTGATAACCTATGCTCTTGAATTCTATTCTCAGTGTTTGCTCACTTCAGAAACTGGTCAAACTTGCTAAATATAATTAAGCCTTTGGAACCTGGGTATCTGGGAGAAAGCATACCTCAATATGTCCAGCACTTTTCCACCACACATGGTTGCTAACATAGCTTTAACTGAAAATATCCTTGGCCCTCACTGACATAATGCAGCAATCATAAAGTGGAGGCTGATGGACTCTTCCACACTGATCTGGTGAGTGGATGGAAGGCGTTTTGTTCAGCTGGTAGTAGATGGACAAGATGATAGTTTCAAGGCAGGAGACATTGATCTTGGTGTTTAGGGTCCAGTATGTTAAGACCATTATCTTGAAAGGCTTCAGTCAGTTCCAGATATTAACAAGATGAAGGTTGCATCGTTTTTGTACAAATCATATCTTGCAAGCTGTTCTGTAAGTTGATAGTCTAGGCCATAAAATGATGAGCACACATTTCTATACACAACGCCTCTTCTCTGCCATGGTCTTCCGCTTGTTCCCACTTTGCTCAAATCATCTTCTCGGCTGGATCTGGGGACTTCAGGAAGTTCTTCGGTGACCACAGCCTCCTCCACCTCCTCCAGGCTGGCCCCCGCAGCCAAAATTACCAGGTACCCACTCCCGCCCAACCCATGCTTGATATCTTGATTTCTTTTTCTTCCTTTCTCATCTTCATATACTATCTATCAGCAAACCCTGGCACTTCTACTTCCTAAATATATCTCGAAGCCTACCACTCTATCTCTGCTGCTATCATCTTGGTCCCAGCTATTACTGTCCCTATTAATAGTCTCCTAATTGCTCTGCTTCCTGCATTGTCACCCTTTTATGAGAAACTCTCCACACAATTGCCAGAATGACTTTTTAAAAACATGTATTAGATCATGTCTCTCCCTTGCTTAAAATGATTCAATGGCTTCCCACTGAAGTTAAAATCCAAACCAAGACCCTTACATACTTTTTCAACCTCATTTCATGCCCTTCTTCCCCAGCTCACTGTGCTCCACCCCCCAGCCTGCATACAGTTCCTAGAAAATTCAGAGCACTTTAATACCTCAGAGCCTTAGCTCACATTCTTTTGCCTGGAATGCCTTCCCAAACCTTTCCGCTTCATTCTTCATGTACTGGATATTTTCCATTCTATGGTTCTCAGGTTAAATGTTCCCAACTCTGACAAACTACCTAACCATCCCAGCTAAAACAGGTAGTGACTCTCCCTTCCCCTAAGTCACCTTTAGAGCATTCTGCTGTATTCAGGCATCTTAGCACAATGTTATTTTATTTACATTTTTACTGACTGTTTTCCCCTCACTAGAATATAAACTCCATGCAGACAGAGACTTTGTCTTACTGACCAATATATTCTAGACCTAGCATAACACCTGCCACAATAGTAGGGGCTCAATAAATAAAGAGTAATAAATAAATGAAAGGGGAAAAAACGCAGGAGAGTACACAAGGAAGGATCACTTCTTACTCCTTCATTGCTTCCCAAGTCACCATTATTTCTCACCTACATCACCACAGCAGCCTTATAACCAATCTTCTATCCTCCTAGTTGTCCCACTAAATATACTCAACACAGTAGAGATCTCTTTAAAAGATTGTATCAAACCCTGCTTTCCATTTCACTCAGAGTAAAAGCCAAAGTCCTTACACTAGCCTACAAGGGTTTACATGATCTTGTTCCTTGGTTTTCTCTCTGACCTCACCCCTAGTTTCCCCCAGTCTATTTGGCTCCAGTTACACAGGCCTCTGTGCTGCTCTTTAAACATTAAGGGAACACAGTGACCCTATGAACTCTGCCTTAGCCATTCCCTTTGCCTGCAAGGTTCTTCCTCCAGATACCCTTAGCTTTCTCACCAACCCGAAATCTTTGTTCAAATGTGACTTTCTCAATTAGGCCTGGCCTCTGCATTATATTTAAAACTGTTATCCCTCATCTCCATGTAGCACCTTTCACCAAACATATGTGGTTGCTTATTATGTTTCCTCTCTGCCTTCCCCAACCCTCATTAAAATATTAGCTCCATGAGGGCAAAAACCTGCTTCACTCACTTATGCATCCCAACCCCCTAGAACTGTGTATAGAACATAGCAGCTGTCCAGTAAATATTTGTTGAATCAATTGATGAGTAAATAGTTCAGTGAACTCTGAGTTAAAACATCCTTTTTCAGTTCAGTTATCACATTCTGACATTTATTGCACAGGGAACCACAGAAGAAATTACCACCCATTTCAATAACCACTTGGAATGCTAATAAGCTATTATTCTGGTGCTTCTGCATATGGATATGGCCCTGATACTATTTTAGAATTAGTTTCTGGGCCCAGTTGATTCAACCAAAAATTTCTAAATATTTAATTTATGCAAGACACTGCAAACTACAAGATTATGAAAGACTCAGTTCCTGTTCTCAAGGGGATCATAGTTCTAGTGAAGAAAACAGATGTACACAGAAATTACACTATGTGGGCTTATAACTGCAATAGAAAAATAAATGCGGGTACCTTAAAATTTTAGAAAGGGTAAAATTCTATCAATTTCCAGAATTGACAGAAATCAGATCAATGTTTGCGAAAGGTTGTGGGTGAGGGAAAGAATTTCCTACAAAGAAGCACTAGAGAACTTCTTGGGGTAATGGCAATGTTCTATGTCATGACTGTAACAGGAACTATGCAACCATATATATTTTCAAAACTCAGTGAATTGCAGAATTAAATTTTGTGAATTTTAATTTATGTAAATTACACTCCAATAAAGTTGATAAAAAATTTACCTGCAAAAAAAAAAAAGCACAGGATTTCATTAAAGTAACAGAGATGCTATGTGATGATATTGGGAATTACTGATTATATATATATAGAATGGAATGATCATAAGTTAAGAAAAATAAATAAAATAATAGAGATGCCTATGGTGAAAAGGACAAAGAGGGTAGGGAAAGCTTGAAAACACTTAGATCACATCTTAAAAGTGGACAGGTCAGGGACAGACATTTCTGGCAAAGGGAAAAAGCCTATTTAAGGAAATTATGAGAAGCCTACCTTCTGTAAGACATGAAGCTGAAAAACAGTTTAAGGGCAAACAGAAGGAAGAGTAGAGAGGAGTATCCAGTCCTAAAGCACTTTGTGTCCCTATAAGTCTGGATTTTATTCAGTACACTGCCAGGGTAGCCACTGAAGGACGTGAGCAGTGGAGTGACATAATCTGTTTCTGAACAGAGGCAAAACCTGACGTTAGGACAGTTAGGAGGTTGCAGCAGTAGGAAGGGAAGGAAACTATGAGGGGCCTGATCAAGAACCAGTGCCAGAAGAGATGGAAAAGGATGGATTTAAGAGGTTTTTATTTCATAGGATAACCTGGTGATCAGAGGATGTGGAGGGTAAGAAAGAAATCCAAGAAACTCCAAGGTTTCTGGCTTGACCAACTGAATAGACAATTCACAGATGACACTACTGAAGTCATAACACTTATATTTAAGAAATAACATATTTGGGAAGTCATGGCATTTGATTGAGGTGAAGGAGCAGGGTGTTTACAAGAAGGAGGGCAGAGGATGGAACCCTGGGAAACATCACATTTAAGACAGGCAGAAAGAGGTCTGAAATGACTCAACAACACATTATCTAGGTTTCCAGACCCTGATCTACATAAAGGAGGGGAGCGAGGAAGAAGGAAGGTTAAGAACTTTCTTCGATGAGATAATCGCTGTAGGGCTTCGTGATTTCCAACACAGCAGCTGGAGATCACTGTAGAAACAGCCTTCAGAAGCGGGTTTGTTTGGTTAGTTGCAACGGAATGGCTCACCGAAACCAGAGAGGATTCGGCCAAACACGTGGGAGTGTGTGCGTGTTTGCTTTCTTTCATCGCTAAAAATTTGTCATCTGGGTTTTCAAAGGGCCTTGGGATGCCTGGAAAGACAGGTAATAGGACAAGATTAGGGCTCGGGAAAAGGGGTCCACGAAGGTTTACCAATGATATACCACCCGTGACCATCCTTCAAAAGATGAGCGCAATTAGAAAACTACATCAGCGTTACACTCTGGTCTCCTTTAGGTCCTCGGACCCAAAAGACCATATTTGTTCCCCATCTTAAAACGCCCCAGGAAAACTCTGGACAAATTTACCCACGGAGACTCCAGAAACAACTGGAGCTTAGGCCAAATTCTCCCGCCCCTCGCCTAGCCTTCTCCCCTAATCCCTCTTTCTCCCTGCAAAAAAACTCGGGGACCCCGCCCACTTCCTCAACGTAGACCCCAATGCGCAAGACGTCTTGTCTCAGCCAATTGCCTGCTTCCCAGGAAATGTTACCTCTGACCTTGGAGCTAATCAGTGAGAGTGGAACGAACTCCTCGCGAGAGGTGAAGTTGAAGCTGCCTCCGCCATCTTGGAGATGGGAGACGGGCGATGGCTGTGGTCTTTCTGTTATAGCAAACAACAGAACGGACGCGTTAGTCATACTCGAGTGAGGCTACCATCACTGTAACTGTTGGCCAAAGCTACAGAAGAAACAAGGGTGTCAAAGCCGAACGCGGCGACACGGGTAGCGGCTCCACCTGCCTGCCGTGGCGGCAGAAGTGAAGTGACTGAGGACCGGAAGGATGGTGCAGTCCTGTTCCGCCTACGGTTGCAAGAACCGATATGATAAGGATAAGCCCGTTTCTTTCCACAAGTAAGTGTCCTCCGTGCCTCGCGGGACCGGCCCCAGCTGGGACTGGGGACGCGCGATCGGTTAGTGTCGGGGGCGGAGCTCGGCACGGGTCTGCTCTGGGACTGAAGAGGGAGCGGAGGCAGGAGCAGGGGGCGGAGGCAGGAGCAGGGGGCGGAGCCAGGGGCGGGGCGCTCCGCGTCGCGGGCGTGCCGGGCGGGGGTCCTCGTGGGGGAGGCGCCGCTCCTGGGCCCGAGCCGCGTTCTTCCGGGCCGCGCGCTTTCGCTGTGCGTTGCCGCGGTGACCGTTACTCGTGTTCGGAGAGGCGCGCGTGTGTCGCTTGCTGACGGACTCGTGGTGGCGAGTTCCGAGCCCGTGGGCGAGACGCGGAGGCCCCTCGGGTGCTGAGATGTCGAGGCTCTCGGATCCGAGTCCTGGAGAGTGGGGTAGCGGTAACTCCTCAGCGGCATTTTTGAAATAGAAACAAAGACATTTACGAAGACGATGGACGTCAGTTTTTCGTTCCTGAGAAACTTTCTGCGAATGGGCGGCCAGAATCCCAGCAGTATGGATTGATTTTCTGGCCAGGATTTGAGGGAGGGTTTTATTAATTTTTTAACTCAGAGGAACAACGTCAGGGACTCCTAAGTCTTAGAGAAAGCTTCTGGTACTGCCACGATAACTGATTGTCTTTTCAGCACACAGTAGTCGTAATACGGACCATAATAAATGCCGTGATAAAGGTCAATATGAGGTACTGTGGGAACATAGAGGAAGCCTTCACAGCCTTCGGGGCTGTTTTATCCAGTAGGTGCTGCAGTTACAACCTTATGGCGAAAAATATTGTCTTCTCAATGGAAAAACTACAAAATTGAAATTGAGTTGATGTTGAATGTCTACAGCGTGGGCCATGACGGCATTTTTATTCAGCCAAGCCTAGTATTTACAAATTTTAAATTTACATTAAATTTTCTTTGCGAGAGCTTCCGAATCTGCATAGATAGCTGAGAAATCAGAGCAAATAGTAAAATTACATTTTTCATATTCAAATAATTACAAAAGCCAAATTTTAAGTATTCTTTGGGGTGGGGGAAAGTAGAGAGTGGGGATTACATACTGTTTATGTTTAGTCGGGGATGTGGATGCATCTTAATCTGTTTGATATAATGTGAGATTGACGCTACAGAAATGGGAGCCTAGAATGTAGATCTTGAAATGGGAGCTTAGAACATAGATTCACGTAGAAGGGGATAGAATACTTGCAGGATTCAGTTCAGTAGAGCCTAATATCTCTTGATTTATTTGTAATCTCAGAACCCTAATGAAATTGACTTCCAGTAAGAATAGGTCAGATATAGTGCCACTATCATTTGCATTCAGCTCCCCATCCACACATTTCTATTGATACCTCACCTCAGAGGGAATCTAAAACCTCTTCCTTGGCACTGAAAAGTGGTTAAGGATGACATTCACACATTAGAAACATTGAATTTCTGCTGGATATTAAAACGATTGATTCTAAAGAACAGCTAACTGCATCTCACCCCTTATCTAAACAGTATTTGGGGAAGTAGATGGGAAAGATCTTTTAATTTTTTAATGAAAAATGTTTGTTTGTTTTTTAATTTTTTTATTAATTAAAAAAATTACAGAAACACAAACATTCCCAAAATGTGATCATTCCATGCTACATATATAATCAGTAATTCACAATATCATCACATAGCTGTAGATTCATCATCCTGATCATTTCTTAGAACATTTGCATCAATTCAGTAAAAGAAACAAAAAGACAACAGAAAAATAAAATGAAAACAGAAAAAAAAACCATACACACCATACCCCTTACTCCTCCCTTTCATTGATCACTAGCATTTCAAACTAAATTTATTTTAACATTTGTTCCCCGTTATTTATTTTTATTACATTTGTTCTACTCATCTGTTGACAAGGTAGATAAAAGGAGCATAAGACACCAGGTTTTCACAATCACAGAGTCACACTGTGAAAGCTACACCATTATACAATCATCATCAAGAAACATGGCTACTGGAACACAGCTCTACATTTTCAGGCAGTTCCCTCCAGCCTCTCCATTTCCTCTTAGATAACAAGGTGATATCTACTTAATGCATAAGAATAACCTCCAGGATAACCTCTCGACTCTGTTTGGAATCTCTCAGCCATTGAGATGGGAAAGATCTTGACAGAACCTCACAACCTGAGAATTTGTACCTTGGTTCAGGAGGCCATATGCAGCAGGGACCCTCTTAGAAGTACCTTTTCTCCCAGTTTAAACTTGGTGGCAGCGGGATGAGCTGTGCTGGACAAAGAGGGGCGATTATCATTAAGATCAGCTCGGTCTTAATGATACTAGCAGTAAGGCCCTCGCATACCTTAGATGAAAGAGAAACTGTAGAATAGAATATAGATTTGAAATATCCTTTTTTGGCTTCTTTGAAATCCTCCTGGTTTACTAGATCTTCGACCTGGAAAATAAAATTACAGTAAATTTAAATTCTTCTTACCTCCCTTTATCTGGGCCTAAAGGAGATACTCCATTTACTTAAGAAGTAAGTCAAAATAAAGATATAATTTTCTTTATTTCTTTATCATTATCATTCACCTATAATTTGATTAATTCAAATTCCATCTGTTCATATTTATCAGATTAATTCTTGAGAACTAGAAGAGTTTTCTTCCCAGCACATAGATATAAATGTGCAACTTTATTTTACAGCACACACACACATGTACAGAAAATCACTGGTATAAACAATACTACAAATTCACTTTATAACAAGTATATTGTTTGAGACTTTGTGTCTTCAAATAAAGTTAACTTTAATAAATGAGATAAATAGATACATGGAGCTATTCTTTAAACAAAAGTTCTTTAGTATGTTAACACCAATGTAAGGTAGTGCTTTTTTTTTTAATAACGTCACAGAACTGAGTTATGTCATCTTCTTAGGTTTCCTCTTACACGACCCAGTCTTTGTAAAAAATGGGAGGCAGCTGTGAGAAGGAAAA